>VWYP01029197.1:0-30369 GCA_013400435.1 Pycnonotus jocosus | reverse complement strand
AGACAAAGGCACTGTTACTGCAGAGTGGAGAACACATGGGCATTATGTTATCACCTAGAACCAGAGAGAAAGGCATTGTTACTGCAGAGTGGAGAACAGCATGGGCATTACGTGGTGACCTAGAATGAGAGAGAAAGGCATTGTTACTGCAGAGTGTAGGACAGCATGGACATTTTGTTATCGCCTGGAATGAGAGAGAAACTCAGAGAGACTGTTACTGCAGAGTGGAGAACACATGGGCATTATGTTATCACCTAGAATGAGACAGAAAGGCGCTGCTACTGCAGAGTGTAGGACAGCATGGACATTTTGTTATCGCCTAGAACGAGAGAGAAAGGCACTGTTACTGCAGTCAGGATGTAGAACAAAATGGGCATTGTGTTATCACCTAGAATGAGACAGAAAAGCATTGTTACTGCAGAGTATAGAACACATGGGCATTATGTTATCACCTAGAATGAGACAGAAAGGCGCTGCTACTGCAGAGTGTAGGACAGCATGGACATTTTGTTATCGCCTAGAACGAGAGAGAAAGGCACTGTTACTGCAGTCAGTGTAGAACAAAATGGGCATTATGTTATCACCTAGAATAAGAGAGAAAGGCACTGTTACTGCAAGCCAGGTGGGCACAAACTGCTGCTGTCCTGGCCATAAATTTGTCAGATACCGGGGATCGTACGGATTTCATCTGGTATTCATGTGAGTGCCAGATGTTGTTCTGCCGGAAGAGCTCATTCAGACAGCATCAGTGTTCTTAATAAAGCGAGAACACTAGAAAATAATAGCTAGATTATTATTAATTCCTCTGGTATTTGTTGTCAGAGCACTGTTTATGAAGCACTTGTTTGGTGTTATTAATGTGGAGACCATATGGCGACAGCATGTTCCCAGGAGTCAGATCTCTAGTGAGTTCTGCAGCAACCTTTTTGGCCAGGGCCCGTGTCTTGGCTGCAGAGGAGTGAAAGTAGAAGCAGTCCCTTGGCTAAAACAGCTGTCCATTCCCTAAATTTGTCTACAGAGGTGTCCTTGGGGCTACAGTTGGGGCCATCAAGCCAGTACCTTGTGTTTTATCTGTCTTAGATTGCAATGCAAGATGTAATTAAAAGTATATATTCTATTACCAACTGCTAAAACCAGGTGGGGCAGTGTTCTTGATCCCTTTCACGACCCATCCTCCCTGCAGGGATCTCTGCTGTTCATGGGCCATCGAGGCTCAGGCATGGCTGAGACAATTCCATCATCCATGGGGAGAGGCTGCACCCAGGGGAGGAGCCCAGCATTCCTACCTGGATAAACCTGGGATTGGGAACAGCAGCACAGCCTGTGTGCACTGGATTATTGACCTGGATAAACCCTGGGATTGGGAACAGCAGCACAGCCTGTGTGCACTGGATTANTAAAGAACTGTTATTCCTCTTCCCGTATCTTTCCCTCAGAGTGCATCAATTTCAAAATTATAATAATTCAGAGGGAGGGGGGTTTACATTCTCTGTTCCAAGGGAGGCTCCTGCCTTCCTTAGCAGACACCTGTCTTTCCAAACCAAGACATTATCACACCCTCAGCAGCCACACTCACCTGCCACGTGGCCAGGCCCCAGCAGCCTCCAGCAGCTGCCAGCTCTCCCACCTGCCCTTTCAGGACACACCACATCTCTGAGTTAGGGCAGATAAAGCCCAGGCTCCTTCCTCAGAGAGCTCAGGTATCTGTGTCACAAGGACAGATGACGGATTTGACACATTTAAGGATAAATATGGGTGCACTGTGGGTTCTAAACTACCTCTGCCTTGGCATCTTAGATACAGCACAGCTAAAGCCATTGTGGCCAAAGTACAGGGAATTTTGGACAGGGAAACACCTGGGGGGGTTTTTTTGGTTTTTTTTTTTCAAAATGCCAAGAGCAAGAACTCCCCAAAAGTCCCTGCAGAGCAGATGCAGTGCCAGTGCTGCTCCTCTTTCAATCCAGAGGACAGGCACATCTGTTTGGGTGTGGAAAAGTGCAAGCCAAATGTCTAAACCCTTGCTGAGACCCATTCCATGTTGGAAGAGCAGCAGCAGCAGCAGCAATACCTCGTTGGGCAACTACCATCGTACTGACTAAATCAGCCACGTGTTGGGAATGAGAGACACTCAGAAAGGCTCTGGGATTGCAGTGAAGGGCAGACATTGTATTTCCTCTGCAAAGACTTAATAAGCAGAGACAGGGGATAAACAGAAAAGCCGGGGTGAGGCTCCTCCCCGTCTCTTTGCCTTGTTTTCCTGACATGTCTCAGCTGGCCCCGAGCTCTGCCCTGGCTGGCCAGCGGGCAGGGAGCCCCAAAGCCACTGGACAAACAGGGTTTTGTACCAGAGCAATCGGCCTCTGCAGTTCCACTGTGATTTCCCAGAATGTCTGAATGTTTTTTCTGGGTGTGGGTCAATTATGGTTGCAGTTCCCCCTCTCTGTGGAGCTTTCTCAGATGAGAATCCCAAGCAGCACTAAAGGATGTAACCAGGGTGCTCTGCCAGAGCATAATCCTGTGGAAAATGCAGAACAACCCTAGGATATCCCACAGGACCTGGTGTGTCTTATCTCAGACAGGAGCTGAAATGACATAAACAGCAGGGTTTGTGCAGGGCTGAGCACACATTTGGGAAACCAGCAGCCAAGGGAAGATAGTGGCTGAGGAGGGTGGAGAAGCAGAGCCTGCCTGGAGGGGAGGAAAGGAAGAGAAAGGCCAAACAAAAGCTGTGTGAGCACTTGTCTGTGCAACTGTTGGGACAAAATGATGACGAGGGGAGCCAATGTTTGTCACAGAGCAAAGCCTTGCTGTCCCAAAGCCGCTTTAATTTGTTTAAAGGCAGGCTGAGGGTTGCTGCTTTCCCACGTGCTGCTCGTGCTGGAGCACTCGTCATCCTCTGTATAAGGAAACAGGGCTGGGTGTAGCTCGGAGCTTGGCCCTGCACCCTCCAGAGAGTAACCCCTTGTTCTACCACCAAATTAAAGTCAGATGGTTCCTTGCATCTCTCGGGAGTCAACTTTCCCGACAGAAATGTTAATGGGAAAGGTTTGCAGAATAAAATCCAGGCGCAATTTAGCCATGCCTATAGCAGCTTCAGTGTGTTGTGTTTATGCATAAACCCCTTTTTTATTATTTCCTTCTATAGGAAGGCAAAGAGCTGGTTCTGGTTTTGTGCTGTGTGACATTTGCTGCTCTAAAATGCATTTAACTCCCTTCTTTTGTGTTTCCTGTGCTGAGATTTTTGCTTTAAGGCCATTAACACAAAAGCAGAAAGACCTTGCCTGCTTGCTTTTTTTCTTTAATTGCCTTGTATTTCCTCTCCTTGTGCTAAATCATTATGTGGAGTGTGGCCCAAACACAGACAGAATGTATCTGGGATACGAGGTAACTTTTCTGAAGATTCAAAATGGAATATTTTTATCAATCAGTGGGTTAGTGGAGAATAGAAAGGAACACATTAAGAAAGTGAACTCGATGACAACACAGGCAAGAGAAGTTAACACTAGAGAATAGCTGTGCCTTGGGCTGTGAGGGTTGTGAACTCTTTTCCTGGCACATGGAGGTATTTTACAGGCTATTTTGGGGAGTTTGGGGTGTTCCTGCTCATGGCAGGGGGTTGGAACAGGATGAGCTCTAAGGTCCCTTCCAACACAAACCATTTTGGGATTCCATGATTCTCTCTCCAAACTTTGTCACATAATTAGTTATTGGAGCCTTTGCTGGTGCTTTCTGGAGATGTTCACAGTGGATGCCTCGTGCAGCCACCTGGACTCACAGGGGATGTGCAGGGGCCAGTTCCAGTGCTGGGGGTCCCTGGATGCCCCAGGGGAGCCCTGGCCACAGAGGACATCACAGGCACTGGGAGGCCACAATGAGACCCCCTGCACTGACCCCATTCTGTGCTGGTCAGGTGTCATTAACCCTTTCTCTGCCTGGCCAGGGGTGGCTCCAGCTGCTGGGAGTGCTGCCTTACCTCTGAGTGGACTGCACAAAGAACTGCTCCCCCAGCAAGGTCCTTATTTCATCCAGAGCTGAGCCGGGCTGGGCTGCACCTTGCCATGGGGCCCTGCTGCTCCTGCCAGCTGCCTGTGCCGTGGGTCACTGTGGGCAGAAGGGTTGGTGTCAGTAATTAGCCAGCTAATCAGTATTGTCAGTGCCACTCCCCCCTTGGAGCACAGGGACAAACCCCCTTGGCTTTCTGAGCTGTGCCTTTTCCCTGGCACAGCACCAAGCTTGTCCAAAGCAGTTCCAGACTTTGCAGAGCAAAGACAGAGCTGCCTTTACTCAGCACCTTTACTGGACTGATGCCTGAGGAAGGCTGACCTGGAACAGAGACTGGACGGAGCTGGAGAATAGAGTAGGTATTTATTAAAAGCCTTTAGGATCCACCTTGGGCAGGACAGGGCTTGACCAGAGCTACACCCAAGGTGGACTAGGAATGGTCACAAAATGGTCATGAGGTCTCACACTTTTATAAATTTTGGTCCATTTGCATATTGGGGTTTAATTGTCCAATTCCAGCTCCAGGTTGTCAGGTCCCATCCTTGTTTCTCCCTTCAGCCACTCTTGGTTGTGCTGTTGGGCCTGAAAGTTGTCCTTGGTCTTCAGCAGGAAAAGAATTTGTTTTGTGTCCCTGCTCTGTGAAAAGACCTTACTGGCACTTAATATGAGGCTCAGAACTACACACCTAGGCAGCACAAAATCTGAAAAACATGAAAGATAAAACTTAGGGCACCAGACTGTGGTTATTGATCCTCTGCTTCCCACTCCTCTCAGACACCTTCCAGGCTCAGCAAAGGCAGCAGTGATGCTCTGTGGGGCAGCAATACCTGATGGCACTGCACAGCAGCCAGGACCAAACCAGGGCTCTCAGCCCCAACATCTGTTCTGGGAAGCAAGTCTGGTTGCAATTAAATTCAGGAGGAGAATGACAGATTGCCATTTATTGGCAGACAATTATCTGATTGTGGCTGATATTTGAGAAGAATTGAAGATACAAAACTCTCAGGCACGTAAAAGCTGATATTTAGGTGTTGTGTTGCTGCTGTAAGGGCTGCAATGACTCCACTCTTAATCACTACATTGTGAATGGTCATACACACCCCACATAAAGCAAAACCATTACTTTCTTCACCAATTAAATCCAGCACACTGACACCTTCTCAGCAAAACACATTTTCTGGTTGCAAATTCATGGCACAGAAAGGGATAGAGGTAGTATTTTATTAATCTTATTATTCAATGGCTTATCTGCTCCATTTCATAAGGGAAGTGGGGATTGGATAAGGCAAAAATGGGGATTGGATAAGGCAAAAATAGGGGTTGGATAAGGTATATAGGGGTTGGATAAGGTAAATAGGGGTTGGATAAGGCAAAAATGGGGGTTGGATAAGGTAAAAATAGGGGTTGGATAAGGTAAAAATGGGGGTTTATAAGGTAAATAGGGGTTGGATAAGGTAAAAATGGGGGTTTATAAGGTATATAGGGCTTGGATAAAGTACTCCTGCACTGCAAAACTCCTGCTGCATTCAGGCTGAAGCACATTTGCTCAGGAGAACAAGCTGCTGATGCCAGAGCATGAACTGGCCTCTCCACCTGCACAGTGTCTGTCCACAGCAGCTCTGGCTGCCAGCAGAGGCAGCCGCTGGCCTTGGCTCTCCCCAACAGCCAAGCAGAAGCTCCTTGGTGTTTAATCCTCCAGCTGAAACCCTCCCAGGCTGTTTCCAGCAGTGCAGGGCACAGGAGTCACCCCGTTAGGTGCTCCTGGGGCAGCTCTTGCTCAGTGGTTTGGCCACCCTGCCTTCATCTCAGGCTCCCCCTGGGTGTTGCAGGATTTGGGAGCTGGGCTGGTTGCACTCCTATCAGCGTGTCAGAGAGGTCACACAGAGTTCCAGGATCCAGGGCTCCATGCTGCAGATGCTGTGTTTTTGCAGGAATGTACTAGTGAAGTAATAACCCTTTCAGTGAACTCTGGAGAGTTGAGTACCAGTAATGATAGAGCTATAATGTGCTGGCCACTGCCAAAAATAATCCAACAACTTTTCCAACTGTTCTGCCACCCTAAGAAAACACTGTTTCGGTTCCAACTGGCTGTTTTTTAAACCACAAAAGCATTTATTTTCAGCAGGACCTCTTTTTTTAAAAGTTCTTTTACTGTCTTTTTCCCGGATTCCTGGCTGTGGTGGAATCCAGTAAATGATGCAGTGTTATTCAGCATCCATAGACTATTCCTCTGTTCTACCACTCCCAGACATTCATAAAATATCCTACTGAAGTGAGTCTTTCTTCAGCATTTACACACACACAGAGTGACAGACCTGCTGGGTAAAAATAGCTCACTTCAATCTTATTTCCCAGTCTCAGCACATGGAGAGTAAAATTAAAGAGTCCCAGACCAGTTTGGGCACAGCTGTGGCTGCCCCTGGATCCCTGGCAGTGCCCAAGGCCAGGTTGGAAGGGTTTGGAGCAGCCTGGGATAGTGGAGGTGTCCCTGCCCATGGCCTGGGCTTTAAGATGAGATTTAAGGTCCCTTCCAACCCAAACCATTCTGGGATTCCACAATTCCATAATTCTGGAGAGTGAGGAAAGGGATCACACCAAAAAGCCAATGGTTCTGTGTCTTGAAAAGCTCTTTGTTTGCAGGACCTGTAAGTGCAACAAGGCCCAAACAAAACAAGTTTAGGGAATTCCCCTTTTTATTGAAGTTACCCACAGAATCTGAGGAAAAATGGACAAACAGGGAATGTTGCCTGGAAAGTTATTAGGAATGAAAATTTAATAAATTTGCTAAATTAATTGTTTCCAATCAGAACAGCAGTCAGTGCAGCCTTCTCACTGCACATTGAGCAGATGCCATTAAAGCAGCTCCTACACAGAGAAAAGAGAAATTAATGCTCATTTGGCTCAGCCAAACACAGCAAGTAAATGACTTTCTAAATAAAAACAAACACAGTCGATAAACATAAGCATAGATTGTTGTAATCTAAGGCATGATACAATTTGGAATGTTGTTTTTTGCCATTCTTGAAGTTGCTGGCGTGTTTTAGGGATGTGCAAAAAATAAACAGAACTGCTTGGCTGTCAGTGCAGCAAGTGGGATCGTGGAGGTCACCAAAATAAGCAACAAGTAGTGAATTGGTTTTGTCTCATCGCTTCTGGTAGTGAGAGAGAAATGAGGGAGGCAGTTGAACTTGCTGCTGAAGTTGCTGGTGAAGAGAAGGCGCCTCTGGCACATCTCTCATGGAAACACTTTCGCAGGTATACGAGTTATGTGAATTAAAATTTAGCAGTAGCAACTCAGGGGAAAGATTTCTGAGCCCTGGGAGGCCTTGAAGGGAATCCTGAAGCCATTATGACTAAGAGCAGTGTCAGAGGCACAGCTCTGCCTTGATCTTAGCTGATGAGCAAGAAAATGGGAATCTCTAATGGACCCAACATTTCATTCCTCCATTATATCTGCAGTGACTCAGCCTGTAAATAAGAGGTTTATGAGGGCTGGAGAGCCAGCTGGAAGCTACCTGTGTCTCATACACTTCCTTTTTTTTTTTTTTTTCTTCCCCTCTCTTTTTTTTCCAAATGCCTCCAGCGCTGAAACGTTGCTTTGAGGATTTCTAGGGAGAGCAGCAGACTGAGAAAAATGCTGCCCTGGAGCGGGGAGCATGGTGTCACCCTGATCCTCCTCATCAGCAGGACGTGCACCCAGCATCTGCCTCCAGAGCTCTGAGTCAGCCTAAAACCAGGGAAAGATAATGACTGGGATGGTTCACAGCCCACTGAGCCTCTCCTGGTAATTTGGGGTGCTCAAGGGGGAATTGCACCACGAGTCTCAACCCAGCCCTGGGGGTGCTCAAGGCCAGGTTGGGCTTGGAGCAATCTGGTGATGCCTTCAGTTTTATCTTTCATGTTTTTCACATTCTGTGCTGCCCAGGGCTGCAGCTCTGAGCTCACAGTCAGGCTCACTCAGCTCTGCACACAGCACAGACACAAAACAAATCCTTTTCCTGCTGCACACCAAGGGCAACTTTCAGCCCCAAAGCACAACCAAGGGTGGCTGAAGGGAGGAACAAGAAGGATGGGACCTGACAGCCTGGAGCTGGAATGGGACAATTCAACCCCAATGTGCAAATGGACTAAAACTTATAAAAATGTGAGACCTCGTGACTGTTTGTCCATTTTGTGCCCATTATGGATCCACCTTGGGTGTAGCCCTGGTCAGTCCCTGTCCTGCCCAAGGTGTGTCCTAAAGCCCTTTCAATAAATTCCTGCTTTACTCTCCAGCTCTGTCCAGTCTCTGTTCCAGCTCAGCCTTCCCAAGGCATCACTGGTTCTGTAGGGTGGGGATGCACCAAATCCAGTGAGGCTTTGGAAAACACTTCTTAAGGTTTATTCCATATTTATTGGGGTACAAATAATGGAAATTACTTATTTGCAAGGGCCTAATTTTATCCCTTCTTTCCTCCTGAACCAGTACATCAGTATCTCACTTGCTGGTGTCACTGTGGAGAAGTCCAAAGAGAGGAAAAGAAATTTATTTCCCATCACCTTCATTGACACCCCATTCCCTCAGAGCATTTGGTGCTGGGTGAAGCCTCCTGCTGGGACAGATCCAGCCTGGAGCCAGCAGGTGACAGGTCTGGTGACACAGGACAGGCACAGCTCACCTTTAGAGGGCTCACTCTAAAACTCCTGAGTGGTAAAACAAACCCCAAACTCTTAGGAATGCAATAATTTGTTTGGCTTCTCAACTTTGTTTCACAGCGTTTGGCACCACGATACTCTCGCTTGTAGAACACGCTGGTGGGAATTCAGAGGCATCAACAGCCATCTAAAATGTGATTCCTTTGGGAAAAACCCATGATCTTAGGTCAGGGTGGCCATACCAGCAAAGGCTTGTGACAGGATGCAGCCCTTGCTGTGACAGATTGGCTGTGAGTGAGAGTTAAACACGCACAGAGCCACCCTGACAGAGCAGAAGGCTTTATCCTGCTGCAGATAACAAAACCAAACTGACAGCTGTTAAAGAAAAGATAAAGAAATTGTCTCTGATGAAAATCTCTTTAAATAAAGCGAAGGAAAACACGTTACTTGCAAAACAAGTGACAAATCTGAAAATAAATGACAGAAAACAGCTCTTGGAGGAGCATGTGAATCTGGTTCTCCTGAAGTCAATGACCTCAATGGCATAAAGCTGGTAAATTAAATGAGCTAGAAATAAGAATCCTGGCTAGGAGTGAGTTATTGGAGCATACCAGGGTTGTATATCATCCCTATATTACCATCCAGGAAGCAAATCCGAAAATCAATGATTGGCATGTGATGATTGCTTTGGAACTTTCCATATCGCCTCGAGGCTGGATATATATATTTTATAGGGCTCCAGGGTTTCATATATCCTAATTCATAGGCACCAAGGAATGACTAAAGATCTCAGGCACTAACTGACAGGAAAACTACTGCAGGAGGAATGGGATAAATCCATCCATATAAAGCTGGATGCCTCCATCCTCCCCAGCTGGCAGCCAGCATGGGATTGCTGCTCCCTACAATTCCTGTCCAAACACAGCAGGACTCATCCCCTATTGCTGCTTGAAACACTGAGTACAAAGACCTTCCTGAGGCTGGAGCATGGCCTGCCCTTCTCCTCTCTACACTTTTCTCAAATGGATTTAAATTTGGGAAGAGTTGGCTTGCTATATTTGGCCCTGAGGTTTCCAATACAAAATTACCAGGAATGAAAGAACTGGAATTTCAGACTTCACAACGGTACCAAAATCAAACTGGAATTCAGCTGGGAACAAAAAAGTATGAGGGCAGTCAGACTGTGATGTTACATCCCCTCTTACAGCCAAGAGTAGTTAAGGCAGAAAAATACAATATCTTCAGGGCCAGTAAACCTTTCCAACTAGTGATCTTATTCCAGCTATTCAGAAGGGAATATAACTCCTGATTCCCTTCCAAACCCTGATTAATAAGAACCAGCTGAATCCCAGCAGCAGTGCTAGCATTTAGTTTTTATTCAGGCTCGTATTTTTCATTTATATTCTCCTTTTTCACTTTTCTACAACTGCACAAATAAACAGGAACACAGGCGATTTTTAGCAACTGCACGTTGTCGTGTAAGGCATTGATGTGGTGACTCCAAAAATGAGGCAGACAACAAAAATGAGCTGGGATGTGATGATCAGATTCCCAAAGGTAGAGTCCATCATCTTCAGTGTTCCTCTGGATCACGAATTTGGAAAAGAACATGATGTCAGGACAGGGAGCAGCCATAAATTACGGCCGCGACTTTTCGGACTTTCTCGTTCCGTTAATTATTTACATCCAACAAGAATTTTATCTCCTGTAGATCTTCCAGTGTGTTTATGACTATTTCAAATGACTCAATGATATTTTAACGGGGCAGGAATTCTGAGGAGTTCCAAAGGGGAGCTGAAGGGTGTCTGTGCTTGGTAAATCAGAGTATGGGAGGATGAAGCAAAGGAGAGAGTTGAGAGAACTTTAAAACCTCTGTTCTACTGAGGCTGCACCTGATCTGCACCTGATAAAAAAATCCTGTAGCTGGAGAAATTCAAATTGATGTGTTAGGGTTGGGTTTGTTTTTTTGGTTTTTTGGGTTTTTTTTATTTAAAAACCCCTTAAGGATACAGACAAAAATCTACAAAATTGAATCTTATGGCATGGAGGTGCTCTTGTGTTCCCTCAGAGTGCTGAGATAGGGGAGAAGCAGTCAATACTGGAATGGAATATTCTCTTTGTGTAGGATTTTTCCATCCAGAAATGTCGAGTGGTTTTACCAACACTCAATAAAATCATCCTCCCCACTCGCTTATGGTCAGTAGAATTTACTTCTGTAGCATGTGAAGAACCCAAAGAATAACACAGGACTCTTGCCAAGCAGTAGCAATATTCCTCTTCTCCATTGCCCACCTCCTCTTGTTGCTTTTTAATTTTTTTTTTCTAATTTCTAAGATATTCTTTCCCATTTCTAAATCTATTTTACTTTCATGAGACCCTACAGAATTCAATTGCCTCCTTAGGGATTGAATCCTCTCTCTTATGATTTACTTTACATTACAATAGAGAAAATCACGGCAAAACCCCCTCAAATGACACCTTCAGAAATCAAATTCCTTATTTTTATTGCAGCTGGGAATGGGTGTTGACCCCAGAGCAGTCACAGCCATTCTGTGCCCTTCTTATTGTAACTCACAAGGCACAGGCATAATACTTTGAACTACAGAAAAATGTTAATATTTTTCCTTAAACCAGCATACCCCAAGGTGAATTTTGGTTACAAAAACCCCTCAATCATTTTGCTGTTGCTCATTAGCTGTTTGCTGTCTGTATTCTTTGACATATCCTGTACATTTGAGAAGAATATTTCCATATTTTCTGGACAACTGGACGTAAGTTTTGTGTCCTGCTGTACATGAGGGGACCTTCAAGGTTTGGGCAGATATTTGTTTATCTGCTCATTGCAAAGCCTGAGGTTTTTTCTGCAGATTGTAAAGATGTGGTAATGCTCAAACCCTTGTACTCCACCTGTGTTTCCCATTTGAAATTCAGTTCAAAACAATTTCTTTAGAATTCCAAAGCACCCCACTACACAGATGTGAAATACAGTGGGATTTAAACTAAGCAGATCTAAATAAACAGTGATAAAGTAATATATTATAATAATAAAAAATATATTGAGTAACAATCTTAATGTTAAATCTAAACTAAGCAAATACTTCAGTTGGGTGCAAGAAAAACTTTCCACTTTGAAGGGTTTTTTGCTGCTTTGCTGGTGGTTTAAAAATTTTGTTACCAAAGAGGTGGAAAAAAGGATTTTCTTTCCCTGCACAGCAGGAACCTTTTAGATGTGGTGTAGTTTTCAAATGAGAGGGTAAAAACCTCCTAAGAAACAGGGTAGAGGTTTCCACAAAAAAAATCTGGAAACACCACCAAATAAAACAGAGTAAACCACAGAAACACTGAGTTATCAGATTGCAGTGTCATCCTGTAATGTTCTCTGCAAGCACAAGTAGTTCTTGCAGGAGGAATGGGAGTCTCCTGGTATCTGGGGTAGTTTACCAAGAAAAACACGAGGTTTTTACAATTGCTTGGACCTTGCAGATATTCCTGCTAATGCCATGGCTGGTCTGAACACAAACAGGAAAAGGAAACAAACAGATGTGGTTTCACCTTGCACTTCCAGCACTCCAGACAACGCTGCTGCATCCTTTTCCACGGACAGACAGAGCTTTGTGAACTCTGCTGCTGCTGGAATTTTTACCCCTGGGCTTTCCCAGTTTGTGTGTCTGTGCTCAGCACTCAGTGAGGATTCAAGCCTGCTTTCTGTGGAAATGTGTTGGCACCATGCAAAATGCTCCATACCTACATTTCCCCCTGTACTTCTGTCTGAGCTCAGCCTGGGAGATCACTTTGATTACTTGGCAGCAGAGTAAACCACTGCAAAGCACAAGTGTCCAGGATGTTTGGGAAAGTGATCCCACTTCTTCACATGCTTTTATTTGCCTTATTGTCCTTATTTGTCCATTGTGTTTTAGTGTGTGCGTGCCTCAAGTGGGAGAAAAACAAAGAGTGGTTTTGCCAGTGTTTGTAATCCATGTGAGTACCAGCTCCTTCTCTCTTTACCAAAACCCTTTCCTGCACTTTCTTTATGGAGTGGACGGATTAAAAAGCAGCAGGAGAGTGAGATAACCGTCCCTAAAAATCTGTTCTCTGGCTCTCTCTCTCTGCTGCCCCTGGTCATGCTTATGTGTTGACATCCTCTGTTTTGTTTCCTCTCCAGCTCCAAGTGCTGCTCCACGTGCTTGCTGACTCCTTGATCTGCAGGGCTCCTGCCTTCTCCTGTCACACATTGAGTCCAGCTGCCTCAGAGCTGCTGCCCCACACAATCTCCTCTGCAGCACACGTGGGACCTCGTCAGCATCTTGGCTTTCATCTGCTGTGGAAGGTATTTACTCCTTGCTGTGTGATTGCTTTAACTCATTGCTGTATTAACTCACAATGCCAGACAGCTGCTGGCAGCCCTAAAGAGGGGTGGTAATGAAATGTGATGGATTCTGTACATTAGCAACAAAATATATATTCAGAGAAAGGAATCCAGGTTGTGTTTCCTTGCACTGAGTTAGCACAGAGGTTGATTTAGGGGTTTACTTCATTCCTGTGCTCTGAGGATCTCAGCTCTCCTTCAGCTGCCACCCTGACACCAAACCTGTGAGGCCAGAGAAGCACAGCCCAAACTGCAGCACTGTGAGCATCCCCAGTGTGCCAGGACAAACACAGCCCAAACTTCAGCACTGTGAGCATCCCCAGTGTGTCAGGCCGGATAAACCCCAAATTTCAGCACTTTCAGCATCCCCAGTGTGTCAGGCCAGAGAAACCCCAAATTTCAGCCCTTTCAGCATCCCCAGTGTGTCAGGCCAGAGAAACCCCAAATTTCAGCACTTTCAGCATCCCCAGTGTGTCAGGACAAACACAGCCCAAATTTCAGCACTGTGAGCATCCCCCAGTGTGTCAGGCCGGATAAACCCCAAATTTCAGCACTTTCAGCATCCCCAGTGTGTCAGGCTGGGGAAACACAGCCCAAATTTCAGCCCTCTGAGCATCCCCAGTGTGTCAGGACAAACACAACACAAACTTCAGCACTGCGAGCATCTCCATTGTGTGAGGACAGGGAAACACAGCCCAAACTTCAGCCCTTTCAGCACCCCCAGTGTGTCAGGCAAAGGAAACAGCCCAAATTTCAGCCCTCTGAGCATCCCCAGTGCATCAGGCGGCTGCTGCACAACAAATCTGCTCAATGCTCCTGGGGAGCAGAGACAGTTTGAGCTGGGGCCATATTTCAGCTGGACACTGTGGGCTGCTGGGCACAGACCCAGGGAGCAGTGGGGAGTAGGAGTTTTCCATCTTTGTGTTATGTCAGGGTCTGAGGGGAGGCAGCTGCTGTGGATGTTTTAGGATGTGAGGGTTTTATTCCCCCCGCTCAGCTGTTGAAGGTGAAATGAAATTTAAGGTGACACCTCAAAGTGGGAAAGGGGTTTGTTTGTCTGGATCTGGAACCTCTGGAGGCTGAGAGCTCTGGAATGTCCTCACCTCACACAAAGCTGGAAGGGTGTAAGATGCAGAGAAGTGAATGATGCTGCAGCGTGCAGGACGCCCTCCCTTGCTGGGAGCCTGCAGCTGCCTCTGCAATAAACGCCTTTGAGCAGCTCTCCTGGGCACACAGCCCCTCTGGGCAAATCTGTACAAATCTGACAGAAGGCTGTCCCTAAAGGAGAGAGCAAATCCTGTCCTGCACTGTGGGAATCCTTCAAGCACAGAGAAGTTTGAATGGGGTTCAGCAACCTTTGCTCAAGAACAGGAAACAGGGAGTTGGACTGACCTGGCAGTCTCAGCAGCTCTTATAAATCTGTGTTTGGCAACTCACTCGTGTGAGGAGCATCTGAAGGGTCTTTACATTTTCTGGCATCATCTGGTGGTTGAAAGCCTTTTGTTGCTACAGTGCAAATCATAATGGGGAAGATGCCTCTTTTTCCTTTAAACCCTGCCCTTGAGTGTTTCTACCACTAGAAATGTGCTATAATTATTTTCTGGAACTCTCTTTGGCCCTGCTCTGAGTCTGAGCAGCTCTGAATGCCTGAATTGCAACACAATGCTATCCCTGATGGCATTGGACATCTTTGGACTGCTCACACTTCAGCTTTCCATGGGGTTCACTGACTGCCCTGCTATGTGGACTTGGAAATTCTTATAAAAGTAGGCCAGGATTAGGAGATTACTATTCCTGTCTTTAGCAGCATATTATTTTCCTTGCTACCTTTTATTATATTAGATAGGAACCATTTCCACAGTGAGAACAGTCAGTGGATTGAATGTGGGACCTTGGACTGGGAGGACCAAACTGCAGTGATGAGTTTCCTCCACCTCCATTCACCAAAACAACCCTGCAGAAGCTGATTAAACAAAACTGTCTCTTTTTGCTGTGTCACAACCTTAGAGAAAGCAGGGGGAAGGAGTGAGGGCAGGAGGGGATTCTGAAAGCTGTGGAGGGGTAATTTGATACAAGGAGGAGCTACAGAACGAAAAATTTTGTAAATAAAATTTCAAGGCTGCACCTGGTAAGTGAAACATGGCTTGAAGTTCACAGGATCATTAAAGTAGGGAAAAATCCTTTAATTTTGTTAACACAGCACTGTCATGTCCACCACTAAACCATGACTCCAAGCACCACATCTACATGGGGATTTTTGACATTTTCAGGAATCCCACTCCCACAGTGTCCTGGGCAGCCTGGGGCAATGCCTTCAGTGAAGAAATTTCCCCTAATATCCAACCTCAACCCCTCCAGCACAGCTTGAGGCTGTTTCCTCTTGTCCTGTCCCTGTTCCCTGGAGCAGAGCCTGACCTCCTCCTGGCTGCTTCCTCCTGTCAGGGAGTTGTGCAGAGCCAAAAGGGCCCCCTGAGCCTCCTTTTCTCCAGGCTGAGCCCCTTTCCCAGCTCCTGGGGCTCCAGACCCTTCCCCAGCTCCATGCTCCACTCAGATCATGCTCCTTCCAGTTTAATAAGGAAAAAATGCAGCAGGAAAACGCTCCTGTGCTCCTGACAGGATGAGATGTTGGGAGCCTTTGGCTGGCAGGGACACCTTCCACTGTCCCAGGCTGCTTCAAACCCCATCCATCCTGGCCTTGGGCACTGCCAGGGATGCAGGAGCAGCCACAGCTGCTCTGGGCACCCTGTGCCAGGGCCTGCCCACCCTCACAGGGAACAATTCCCAATATCCCATCCATCCCTGCCCTCTGGTAGTTTAAAGCCATTCCCCCTTATCCTGGCACTCCAGGCTGTCCAAAGTCTCTCTCAGAGCCCCTTTAGGCCCTGGAAGGGGCTCTCAGGTCTCCCTGCACCCCTCTCTTTTCCAGGCTGAGCATTCCCAGCTCTCCCAGCCTTTCCTTGGAGGAGCTGCTGTTGATCCCACCACAACATGGAGCCTGTTATTCAAAGCAGGGGGGATAAAAAGTCATGGCCTGCCTGGAAGAGAGCTATCTTTGTGCAAGCTTTGATGTTAAAAAATAGCAACTTGAACTCACAGATGTACTGATTACCCTGCTAAAAGGAGACCTGGAATCTCTCCTCAGAATTACAGCATTTTAATTAGAAGAATGTGAGCAAAGCCTTAATCTTGTTAGGAGGGCTAGATACGGATGAGGCAGAAACAAAATCCACAGCAACACAGTCCAAACACGAAAAGCTGTGTCTTGGAGGTTGGTAACAGCACCAGAAACTGCTCCCTGCCACTGCTTTTCCTGCAAGACTAAGCTTGACAGTGACTAAGTTGGAAGAAACAGCAATTCTGCCTTGTAGCACTGAGCTACATCACACACAGCTGCTTGGGGGGGAAAAAAAAATAGCTGAAATGTGGGAAAGGTACCTCAGATTTACAAACCAAATCCACAGATACTTGATTATTCTCTTTAAAGTTCTTCTGAGCCCTTCTAAATTCTTGTGACATTGAAGGATCAATAAGAATCTCCTCTGTAGCTGATCCTGACAGATGTTAATCTTTGCCTTGGCTTTGCAGCCTGCTTGAAATAGTACTTGTTCCTTCATGTCAGGCCTCTGGCAATGCTTACAGAGCCAGGATTACAGTCTCCAGTGAATCCCATTTGTTCTGTCATTAACTTTCTAAACTGTTCCCCATAGCTGGCAACCTTTCCATGCTTGGAGATCTACTTAGTGGGAAGCTGGGAGAGTGATGGGTTTTGCCTGTCTGGAATCATTGTGCCTTTAATTGAGATTTGTTTAATTTTGTCATTAAGTCCATTTACATTGTAGGCATTTCATGGCCGTGGTTACACACTGTGCCTGTACCCTGGCTGTGTTTTGTGCCATTTACCTATTAAAGAAAGAGAAAAAAGCTCTGTATTTACTTAAGATTTTTACAAGTAGCCATTTCTTTTTCTTCCATTAACTTAGCTAATAAATTAATTTAATTTTTGGATTGGAAAAACCAGCTCATCTGCAGATTCTGTGCTGTGTTCTAAGGATTAGATTTATTTGGCAAAATACAGCTGAGGATTCAGTACCTGCTTGTCTGGAAGGAATTGTCAGAACCCATAAACATGGGAATTATGGCTGATTCCAAATTAGGGACAAATCTCAATCAGAAAGCAACAGGAATGGGAACATTTCTCCTGCAAATTCCAAGGACTTTATGGTGGACAGCAATCCCTGGGTGTGCAGCATTGCTGTGCCTGTCCCTCAGTCACAGAGGGCTTGGAGCAGTGCAAAGGGTCCCTGCCCATGGCAGGGGTGGAATGAGAGGAGCTTGAAGGTCCCTTCCAGCTCAGAGCAGTCTGGGATTCTGTAATTCCACGATTCTCTGACGGATCAGGGGTGCAGGTGACTTCCCTGCTCTCCAAATGTGAGTCAGGGGTGACCAGAGCTGTGAGAGTTCCACCACCAGCTCGATAGTGATCGCTGCAGCAGCTGGGGAAGCCAAAGTCTTGCTTGTTAATAAGAGCAAAGAAAGCTGATTAATCAGCTGAGTCATCCTGCTCTGCCTCAGTGCTGGTATGAGTGGCATTCCCTATGGATCAGCCTATTCCGAGGGAAAAGCCAAACCATAATCAAGGCTAATTGACTGAGCTCAATCAAATGTTTCAAAATACCACCCGTGAGTTCGACATCAAATAAAAAGCAGGGATATTCCCAGTCAGGCAGTTAATTGCTTCCTGAGAACTTGTTCTTTGCAATAATTTGAAGATTTTCACCAGAGCTCCCTTTTATTTCCATTTCCTAGGCTTACAGCAGGTTACAGTGTGATGTACAGATTAACAGACTGGAACAAGACACTTGCCCTCCCACATTTCTTCCTTCTGAATGATATTGCAGTGCTGCCTTGTCTCTGCAACAGAAAATCTGCAGCCTCCAGGAGTTAAAACAACTTTTTAGGAGGTTTTAGAAAGATAAATAATACCAACCTCTTGCAGCTATTAGCACTAGCAGCAAAAATTGCAGCATTTTAGAGCGAAGCCAGTAGGTTTTTTCAGTCATTATGTTTAGAGAATTAATCCCAAAAGGACATTTCCATGGGTTTTGTTTCCTACATCCAGCAGAAATCGTTTCAAAGAGGAGCTGAAATGTCAGACTTTTTGCAAGAGTTCGTCTGGTGGAAAATAACGGCGGTGTTTAAACATTTGTCTGGTTCCTGATGTGCCCCAGGTTGTGTGCAGTGATGAAAAAGCAGCAGCACATCTGTAAATGAATCATCTTTCTCCCTGCACGCACATGGTTGCACAATTGGATCGACCGCTGGCTTGGAGGAGCGTTTGATATTTGTCATGTGAAGCCGTCCCATCCCATTGTAATATCAGAAATTCCAAGCGCAATTAGCAGCTGAATTTGATGTCACAGCTAATGAGCCCCAGCCCTGCCGTGACCCAGGGCAACAGCAGCCAGGGTGAGGCAGCCCTCTGCAGCCAGCAGTGAGAGCAGGGCTGAAATTCCAACACATCTGGCTGCAAACCCCACACCTGGAGTGGGCATTGCCTCCTCTGGCTGAGCCTGCAGAGCAGGTGGGAGCACCTGGGGTGAGCCCCAGCATTGGGAAGGATCCATGTGGAATCCTGGGATGGTTTGGTTGGAAGGGACCTTAAAGCTCATCCAGCTCCAACCCTGACAACTTCCACCACCCCAGGGTGCTCCAAGCCCCATCCAGGCTGGTCTTGGACATTCCCAGGGATCCAGGAGCAGCCACAGCTCCTCTGGGAAATCCATCCCAGCCCCTCCCCACCTGCTGGAACCCTGGAGGATGAAAATGTCAGACTTTCTGTGCTAAAAGGTGCTGACCCTCAGGCAAGCACCACATTTGACTTGAGACCCTGGAACAGGCTCCCAAAATTGAGTGACAGCACTGGGCTTGTGGGTGCGTGGTTTGAACAGTATTGTGTGACCTCAAAGGNCCTTGGAAAGAGTTAGAAGCTCTCCATTTTACCTTTGTTTTCTCACTTGCTAGTTAAGAGCTCACTGCTGTAAATAGATGAGAAACAATAAACATCCACATCCCAGCTCGAAAACCTGCAATTCCCGTGTCTTAATCCTGACCTTGACAGAGAAAAAGAAACCAGAACTGTAACACCCACCCTCACAGGGAAGAATTCCTTGCCAAAATCCCACCTAAACCTTCCAAACTTTCTGTCCATCCCTGCAGAGGGAAGTGTTGGGGTTTCTCAGGGAACACTGAGTGAGAGCTTCCAAATTGCTCCTTCAGCTTGGGGTCCCCTGGGAAGGTCCTGGTTGGACCCCCCAGCTCTGGGATGGGGCTCCAGCCTTTGTTGTGGGGCGTTGCTCACAACAGGGGGTGCAAAATGATTTAATGGATGTGGTGGTGTTCAAGCAAAGGTTGGACTGGATGATCTTGGAGGTCTTTTCCAACCTTAATGATTCTGTAATAAATCCCATGATCTTTGTTCCCACATAATTCTAATTCTGGTTTGTATTTCCCTTAAAAAATCCATCACTTTTCTGCAGCAGGACATGAACACAGGTGCCTCAGGCTTCACACCTCCTGTAACTCCACAAAAACCATCCAGAAAACTCCCACTCCAAACCTGAATTTCCATGGGGGTCGTGCCAATATTAATTAGTACAAATAACCTGACATATCTGAAATTAGCTGTCATTATAACACTTAACCCCATATGTAAGCACGTATTTCCCCTGTCTGGATATTTGCTGTGCACCTTGTATTTATTACAGCGTTATTTGTTAATGCTTTTGTGTGGTGGATCAGCTGTCAGGAAGAATGATTGTGGTTACAAAAAAGCAGTTTTGTTGTGAACTGCAAGGAAGAGAAAATGGATGAGGATGGAGAGGGAGGAGACAGAAGATGACATTTGTAGCCAGATGTGATTTGCAGTATGAAAATATTAAATGCTGTTGAAAAGTGGGACTCCACAGATTATCGGCATAATTGTGGCAATAGGAATAGATTTTTTTTTTGTATTTGCCTGTTTTTGCTACAATTTTCATCAGATGATGAATACATGACAATTTGACATTGTCTAACACAAAAGAAATTGTCTTTTTATTCTATTTTTTTAAAATAACATATGTCTAGCAGATTTCTAACTGAGCCATCTTTTTAAAGAAGCCTCTTGTGACTGAATTTTGCATCTTTCAACTTTTCTCTGGGGTTTCTTTGCATTAGTATTAGGTTCAAAGCAATAATCAAGGTCTAAGCCTTACAAGATCATTTTTTTTGCCTGCTTAAAATGAAAACCAGAGGGGAGTTTTGCTGATTAGGTGTGTACTTCATTTCTGTGCACGGTGCCAGAGTTTAAATACACGTCACTTGGAAATGAGCTTTTGCAAATTCAAAGGGAGAGAGATGAACTTTAAATCTGAACTTTAAACCTCCCATCAGTTTTCCTGTGGCACTGGAGATGTGTTATTTTCACAGAGAGTATTTCCTTTCGCTTTCAAGTGATGGCACAAGCAAAGTGCTGAAGACTGAATTCAAATCACTTGAATTATTTAAAAAATTTGAAATACCGAACTAAGGGGAGAAATTCTGCAGGTCATTAAATAGTTTCCTAATTTCTTTGCTTTCAAAGAGGAGGGAAGAAATGAGAAGGAAAAGGGCCACACACTTTTCTGTCTCAGAACTCACAGAGAAAAGAAATGGTCTCCAGTGCAGCCCTTCCCAGCACCAGGAACGTGCACCCAGGGAGAGCTCATGGATCAAACTCCCTCTGATGCTTTGGATTCTGGATGCTTTGCCAAACCCAGAAACTCACACTTTTGGCATCGATAAAGTGTCCTGGAATGTGAGGCTGAGCAGTGACCCTTTGCACTCTCCTCTTTACAGCTCGTGCCTGAGAAAATGAAGAGGGGAAGGTTTGGCAGGAGGGGCTGGGGCAGGGAGTGCCTGGATCCAGGCAGGAGGAAAACGTGGATGTTCAATGTTCAGAGCACTGATAACACCAACCACGGAATTCCAGGATGGTTTGGGTGGGAAGGGACCTTAAAGCTCATCCCAAACACCTTCCACTGGAGCAGATTGCTCCCCAGGAATGAGGGAAGGGATGGAAAAGATTTTTGACATGGAAAATAAACCCACACCTCTGCTCAGTGGCTGGTTCTGTGCTTATTTATTGCTCTTGACACACTTTGTGTACTTTGTCCTCCCAGGTAAGAAGTGCAGTTACTGTGATCAGTTTTGCTGAGGGAAATGGATTAAAATTGGTAACACTGAGCAGAAACAAGAATAATCAACTCATTCCTTTTCAGACAGAACCCCTTTAATGTCCTCTCAGCACAGAAAAACGATCAGATGAAGGGCTCCTTGTCCCTGACAGGGGCAAATAGAAGATTCTAAGAGCAAGATGAGCATATCATGGTCTAAATAACTCACATAAAAAGATTGTTTGGCTGGGGGAATGCACCCACCTCAATTCCCTTGCTGCTCTGGTGCTGGGACATAGAGAATCCCAAAAGGATCATGGAATAATGGGCAGGAAATGATGCATTTGGAAAATGCAGGCTGTGTCATCCACCACAGGGCAAAGCTCTTTGTGAACAAGCACAGGTCTTTTCTCATACCTGACTCATCCAGCACATAAAGTCGTCAAAGAAAAAGAATAAAAGCTATGTTTCCAAATAGAAAAAACACATATTCTGTGAGCCAGAGCTCTTAAATGTGTCATAATCAAAGTATTACGTAGCAATGTGGTGCCTGGCAAATCCCCATGGCAAAAATGTCTGAAGAATGCTTTTTTTTTTCCCCTAAAAGAGCCTGAATCACATATGGTTGTGTCAGGAACAAAATAAAATAGTCAAAGTAAAGCAGTGAACCAGACCAGTAAAAGATCTGTGTCACCTTCCTAGCTATGCAACAGGGGGAAATACAAAGCGAGTAAGAAGTGGAAAAAAAAATCAAAATAGTAGATTTTCACCTGGCAAAGCCATACTTGGCAAATAGAAAGTTATCAAACACATAATCTGCTTCCCAGCTGTATTTACACTGGGCTAATTTACTCACTGTAGGTCAGAACTGTCAGAATCAGTGTAATCTTTATCAATTTCCTGAGCAGTTAACGAGTAAATGAGCCAAGGCAATTTTTGCTGCATCCTCTTTAAGGCAGCAACATTTCTCACAAATAATGGCAGTTCAAAAGAAATGTCCAGCCCTGAGTTACGAACCAGGTTCATTTTCTCCATTAGTCATTCATTTTAATTAATTTCTTTGATTTCATTCTTGGAGGAGCTTCATATTTGCATAACATAAATGGTCATTATGGTTTAGTGGGCACTGTGGCGTTCGTCAAAGGTTGGACTTGATGACCTTGGAGGTCTTTCCCAACCTTAATTATTCCATGATTGTGTCAATAATACGTAAACCAAAGCCCCAAAAAATCCCCAAAGAACTCATTTTACTTTCTGGTTGATTTTTTGTCTGTCTTTGTGCTTGAATCTTTTCCCACTGAAATCTGTGGGGATTTTGATTCCTAACAAGTCAATGGGAGCAGAATCTGATCTTTTATTAGCACATGGTTATGGACCCCATGGGGGCAGGAAATTGGATTTTGGAGCCAGGAAGATAAATGAGGGAAAGACTTTTTGGAAGCAGTTTATGGTGTGTGCTGATGTTCAGTTTTAGAAAAACCCTGAATAAAAGAAGGTTTGAACTACCTCGAGTGGTCTGGGCACTGCAGCTTTGATTTCTGTCACAGTGCAGGGGGATTTTGTCAGGGTTTGGTTGGGAAGTCCAGGCCAGGCAATTCCTCACCTTGGTGCATTTTCAGCACCTCCCAGTTTCTTGCAGGAAATGCCCCTGTGAAATGTGGAACTCGTGTCCGTGAGATAGGACAAGGAGGAATGGCTTTAAACTGAGAGAGCTGGGTTAGGTGGATATTGGGGACAAATTCCTCCCTGGGAGGGTGGCAAAGCCCTGGCACAGGGTGCCCAGAGCAGCTGTGGCTGTCCCTGGATCCCTGGAAGTGTCCAAGGCCAGGTTGAACAGGGCTTGGAGCAGCCTGGGACAGTGGAAGGTGTCCCTGGCCATGGCAGGGATGGGATGGGATGGGATGAGTCCCCTCCTCACCCAAACAATCTTGTGATTTTGTGTGATAAAACCAATCCCAGCAGCAGACAGTGTGTGAGTGACACATCTTGATTGGGTCATCTGATGGTGTCCACCATCAAATCTCAAAGCATTGTTGGAAATGCAGAGGAACAAAGAAGAAAGGTGATAAACAGCTGCCTCCAAGCCAAGGAAATGTCCAAGGTGTTTCATTCAGTGAGCAGTGGCCTGGGGCAGCTCAAAGGATGGACAGAAATGTGGCAGAAAAGCCATCAAAGTTATTTCAAACTACCTGCTGCTAATTTGAATTTAGATATTATGTTTGTGTGTGCATTTAGGGCCTGATTTCTCCTTGCACTGGGCAACTCTCAGCTGTGTGCAGGCTGAGCAGCACTTTGCTCCTTGTCTCCTGCTGCCCAGCCCTGCTGTGATCGAAATGTCTCTCCCAGGAGCTGTTCTGACTCTGGGTTGCTGCAGCCAGCTCTGGATGTCCTTGGTGGCTCCTCAGCTCTCTGCCAGTGCACTCATGTTCTTGGCATCCAGGTTTCACTGCTGGCATTGCCTCCTCTGCTGCATTTCTCAGGGTGATGCAGTTCTCTGAGTGAAAGGTTGTTGTCAGTGTCATTAAATTTCCCTGCTGCTTTTTACTTGAGATTTATTTGTGTGTAATATTTTTTAGTAGAAGCTGTTAGAAAAGACCTGAGTTCAATAAAAAATTTTCAAATCAGATGCCAGCTCCATATAGAGACCACATTGAGATGACATAAAATGGTATTTCCCCATTTCAGTGAATTTCATAATTCACTGAATTGTGCAAGGATTCACAGGCCCTTCTCCACTGTCTCATTATCTGCTCAAACTTTGATTTGCCTGAAGAGCTGTAAATCTCATCACTGATGCCTTTCTGTAGTGGTAACATCCCTGAACACTGGCCTACACCCAATCCTTGAGCAAACCCCCAAATGAGAGATGCTATTTTACCTTTCCATTTTGCCAGAATTGCCATTCTTTCACCACTGAACTGGCAACCCACGGTAAATATTACACTGGCACCTTTTTGGGGGTGGGGAAGGCCAAGGATTTGACAGCTGAAGCACCAAGGAGGAGGAACTGGAAGATCCAGATGAGGAATTCTGGCTGTGGGGATGGCTGGGGAGTGGGGAACACACAGAGCAGCCACGTAGGGATCATCTCCTTGGGCTGCTCATCCCACCCCGTGCTCAGAGCTCATTCTGGAACTCATTTCTGGAAGCACAGGCAGCAGCTTTGCTCTCTGGTTTCTGTCTGAACCCTGTGACCTGCAATATCCCGTGGGCAGGAATCCCACAGCTCCCCTGTGCCCGGGGAGAGGAGCCACCTCCTTCTGTTCCCCTCGACATTGCCACCTGCCAGCTTTATCTCCTGCTCCTCGATTTTTGACAAAACAGCCATTTCCTCTCAACATCTTAAGGACAACTGTGGCTATAAATATCTCCCTCACAACCCTGCACAGCCATCTCCTCTCCAGACTTAGAAATCATAATCTCTGTAGTTTCTCTAAATACAGAAAATGTTCCAGGCTTCCATCATCCTGCACCTTTTCTTGTTTTCCTTGATGCTTTTATCCTTGTCACCAGTGACCAGAACTACAAGCAGTACCCAGGATTTGGGGATGGGATGGGTTTATATGAAGGGTCTGAGATTTTCTTTCCCCCAAATTCCATGGCTTTAGTGTTAGTGGCAGACAGGAGTGCACATTACTCACACTGAGTGACACTGTGATCTCTTGGCAACAGCAAAAATGATCTTGCTTTGCTTGACCACATAGTTTTTGGTATAAATTCACATCCACACGCACACAAATATTTAATGAATTCTGTGGGGCAGCACAAAGGGCATTGTGGGGAGAGAAGAAGCCACAACACATCCCACAGGACATCTGTCCCTGAGCTTTGGTTGGAGAAATGTTCTTGAAATGCTTTGGCCTCTGTGACCCTGCTCAGGTCAGACCCAACACAGAGAGAATTTCCTTCTGGCCAGGGCAGGAATGCAGATGCAGGAACGCTGGTGCATGTGCCTTTTGCTTCCCCAGAATCGTGGAATCATTAAGGAAAGACCTCTGAGCAGATTGAACCCACACACAGCAGCACCGTGCTCAGCCCTGAGTGCATTCCTGAACCCTTTGGGGTGCTGACTCCAGGGGAGAAATTTTCCATAAAATCCAACCTGACCATCCCCTGGCACAACTTGGGGCCACTTCTTGTCCTGTCCCTGTTCCCTGGAGCAGAGCCCGTCCCCCCTTGGCTGTCCCCTCCTGTCAGGGAGTTGTGCAGAGCCAGAAATTCCCCCTGAGCCTCCTTTTCTCCAGGCTGAGCCCCTTCCCCAGCTCCTTCAGCCCCTCCTGGTGCTCCAGATCCTTCCCCAGCTCCACTGCCCTGGAACAACTAATCTATCTTTCTTTCTTTCTTTCTTTCTTTCTTTCTCTCTCTCTCTTTCTCTCTTTCTTTCTCTCTTTCTCTTTTTCTCTCTTTCTCTCTTTCTCTCTTTCTCTCTCTCTTTCTTCAAGATAAATTTGGTGGAAAGACGTGTATCCCCTTTCTCTGGGAATAGAATGAGCTTTGATAAATATTTCATTTTAACAAATCCTTTCCCCGGGCAGCTGCCGGCAGAGGTCACCGTTGCTGTAGCTGGGCTGGAAGGGGTTGAGTTTCCCTGGCTTTTATTGGCCTCACATTTGGGATTGACAAATATTTGTAACCCCACCAATCCAGCGCTGTCTGCTGCTGTCAGAGCACTGAAACTTTTGGAATTAAACCATCGGGTTTAGTAACCCTTTATCTTTTTTTTTTTTTTTTACCCTTTATCAGCAGTTTGTTTGTAAAATGCAGATAAAAAAAATTCAAAGATTTCTGTTAACTTCTTAAAATTACCCGTATTTTTTCCCAAGTGCCTTTAATTTAAGCCAGTAATGCTATTTAGTGCATATTCAATATTCTATTAGTCCTAAAAGCATTTCATAAGGTAACAGAAAATTAATAGACTCTGTGCTTAAAGGAACATTTATATGGCCAAAGCCATGGAGCAGTAGGGGAATTTATGGGGTTTATTCTGTTGATTGAAACAATCTAGTTTTTAATGTCTTCTGTTTGATCCTTGTCCTAGACATCCCATTAAATAAAGATATTTTACACCTAAAAATGCTAATCTGAATACGTATTTTAGATATTTTTCTAAACTGATTTTTAAAAAATAATATCTTGTGGTTATTTCACACAGGCTGCTCAGTTACCCTATGAAGTAATTGTTTATTTAGCACATGGGTTAAAATGACGCTTGTGGTCATTGTAACCCTCCACTGAACTCAAATGAAGAGGTCTAAAATAATAATTTCAGATTTTGGTGGGGAAAAGGGGCACTGCTCAGCTAAAAGGATGAGGAAATAGAGCCACAGTTACTTTCTTCACCACCTTGTTGGGAGGGCCAGATCCCTGCAGGGTGAGTGGCTGGGACTGATCAAGCTGTGCAACCCCTGGTACTGCACAGATGTGTCAGGGGGCTTCTCTCCAAACCTCACTGAGATTTGTTTAAAATTATCCATATCTACAATTATTAATACATTTAAAGGCTGAATCTTTCTTATCATACATGAGAACTCTCCAATATATTTGATTCTTCTTTCCATCCTTGTAACCACTCGGGAAAGTGCAGAAAATATCGCAACCCTCTGAATTTTGGACAAAACTTCCTGAAATGGCAGTTGGCAGGGGGATTTTAAAGGCCTGTTTTCCACAATATCTGAACCAGCTCAAAGTGCCACAAGCAGGAATGTACAGACAAGTCAGCTCCCTCTCTGTCTTATTGCAGATTAATTGTCACATTTGAGTTTGGCTTAGCAAAAAAAAAAAGTGCCCCAAAAACTTTATTCTGCTGCTCTAATGCATGAAAACATCCATAAATTATCTGTCGAACAGCCACAATGCAACTTCCAAGCTGTGACAACTTGGAAAACCAGCCTGACAAGCACGCTCACTTTTGGTGTTTTTCTAAAACTTCTGGAGCTTTATAAGGAGAATTTAAAGCGAAGAAAGAACCGAAGCACAAACACTTTTTGTTCTCAGCACACAAATTCCTTCTGTCTCCTTGCCCGGGGTCCCCGTTTTTATCTGTGAGCAGTGTCTCAGCTCAAACAGTGTTATCACCAGCTATAAATCAATAAACATTGTCAGCTCCATCCTGTCACTACACACAGGCAGCAGGGAGGTCGTGAGCTTTCCCAAGTGGACATCCCAGAGGATAACACGGTCTCTGGTGAAGCGCTGCTCTGTCTGCAGCTAAAAGGATCCTGCCTTGGGTCAGTCACGCTTTGATTTAGCAGAATTCCTATTTATTTGTATTAGTAAAGAGAGAAAGGAGGTTTCATCTAGAGCAGAATTATCACCGGGGGGGTGGGGAAAGGAAATCAGAAAGCCTCAATATTCAGAACAAAGCCAGTCAAGAATTTTCATATAGGTGCAACTGCTGTAGAATGCAAATAAAACTAAGTTCCCATATACCTGGATAAAAAGAGTAAGAGCACTCGCATTTCCCTGCGATTAAGCAGGGATGTTTTCCAAGCCTTGAGCTGATCCACAGCTGCCCCACGAACACCTTCCAGATGTGCGGCTGCAGCCGAACCTGCCTCGGCAGATGCGATTTTCGGTTCCACCGAACCAAAAAGCAGCGAGAGCAGGCAGCGAGCGCTCCGTGCTGCACGGATCATCCCATCCCATCCCATTCCATGCTATTCCATGCCGTGCCATCGGTGCCTCCTGCCAGGGAGGCTCCGGACGGGCGCTGGGCTCCGCACCTGGGCCGCGCTGCGGGGCCGGGCGGGTCACTCACCTCAGAGCCCCAGCGCTGCTGTCCGGGGGCTCGGCGCTGCCCGAGGGGTGTCCAGGCTGCTCCTCGCTCCGTGGCACCCCTGTCCTCGGCCCCTGTGGCCAGCCCGCAGAGCCATTCACATCCCCGCTGCCGTCGCAGCCTCATTCAGCGCTCGGGGCTCCGCTCTGATTCACGGCGAGCCGGCTCCCTCTGGGTCCTAGCGCTGTGGACGTGTGGGAGCTGCACGGACTCGCAGGAATTCAGGCCTTGGCTCGCTGCCGAGCGCAGGCAGGGATGCACAGATGTGCAGTGAAAGTTTTTCAAAGCGCTGCTGCTCG
This sequence comes from Pycnonotus jocosus, assembly GCA_013400435.1. NCBI lineage: Eukaryota > Metazoa > Chordata > Aves > Passeriformes > Pycnonotidae > Pycnonotus > Pycnonotus jocosus. Next base: position 2,100 of record VWYP01029197.1, on the reverse strand, counting down.
TGTGAGTGCGCTCGCAGAACGCGCCGAGAACCCTCCGGCTGCGCGGTGCCGCTGGCAGCGACTGAAACCCTCTGCAAGGGATGTTTTGTCCTCAGCCTTTCCACTCTGCATCCTAATCCTTGCCCTCAATTTAAAGATGAGGGCTCCCGGAGTGAAACTCCCAGCTCCCTGATGAATGGGTCCTTTAGAAAATTATCCCCAGAGCCCTTTGCTCATCTCAGGAGTGGGGAAACGAACCTGGAGGAGCACCAATGGTTAACTGGGGAAGGAGTGGACCGGGTTCCCTGCAAAAAACTGCGCAGTCCCCATTATCAGCTGGCTGTAACTGGGGTCAGCCAAGCACTGCTTGAGAGTAGCAAAGAAATATTTGACCCTGACTTGAGGAAAAGATTATATAAGAATCCTTCCAACAGAAATATTCTGTGTTTAACAAGCTTACCTTCAGCAACAAAGAGATATGGAAATGTTTGCCAGCGTGTTTCAAGAGAGGGATTAAGTAGTTTACAAGGGAACAACAGTGGGATTTAGGCAATGGTAAACATAGGAAAGAAATGTAAAAATTTAAAACTTTGTTATGTATATATATAAAAGGCAATTTGGCTAAAAACTCTACTCTCAGAAAAGTTGGCAGCTCTGTTGAGGATTATGAAGCAGCCCCTTAGAATTTCATAGCTCTTGTTCTGGCACAGTGGAACCTTTGTGATTATACAGATCCAAGGGGAAAAAAAAATTAAAAGCAGATCACTGCATTTTATCTAAGTGGAAGTAATCAAACACTTTTTGATTCCATCCAGGAGAGGGCAGCCAGCTGGAGAGACTGGTCCTTAAATCCTTTGGGAAAGGGAAAGATGTGGGGAAGGCACTACGTAAAGGCAAAGAGCAAGGAGGCAGAGAAGCCTTGAGATAATCAAGTTATTGCCACGAGGATGTGCTGCTTTCTGAACCTGGGGCACCCATATCTTCATGTTTTATTTAACATCAGCAGAAAAACCTTAAATTCTTCCCCTACAGAGCCAAAGTGGCTTCAGTTTTAGATTGGTTCTTGGAGGTGATGTGTGTTTAAAATTGCCTGGAATATCCTTTAGGAAATTGCAGCACAAAGTGCTGGACCTGAGTGCTGAAACTGCCTTCTCCATTTCCCAGGATTATGCAGATTGCTTTGTTTTCCTCCAAGAGAAATGCTCCTGCACGTGATGGCAGTGACAGGCCCAAGTTTATCTTCATTTACACTGGGGGAGTTTCTTCAAATGTGGCCTGCAAACCTTGACCTCGGGATTTGCCAGGCTGGGTCTGTGCTGGGTTTGTCTCATTAGGACATTCTCAGATTGGGAGTTTGTGCTGGGAAATTGGAAAGAGCCTTAGAGCCCATTGTGACTGCAGCAAACAGCATCAGATGAGAGCCATAAAATGATAGGATTTTTCTTTTCTTTGCTTAAAAGTTAGTGCACACTTGTGTTGAGCATCTCTAAGAGTGTTTATTGGCAAGAGCTGCCTGTTTTTTTCCTAAAACTGTCTCACAAAATCTCGTTTGGACACAGTAATCAAGAATATATTGTGTTTGTGCCTAATCTGTATCACCAGCACTAATTTCTGTCCTGAAGAAATCCTCCTCTTGTCCCACATTCTCGTCCCTCCTGAGCTCACCCCAGCAGGCTGATGTGAGCAAGCAGCACAGCTGGGGTCCCTGGGAAGGAGCAGGAGCTCGTCTGCTTTTCCTGACGTTCCCATGTCACCCAAACAAACAGCAATTCAGCTTTTGGAGAAGGTGTGGCAGCACGGAGGAATGTCTGATCCCAGGGCACTGCTGTGCTCGGAGGTGAATCCTTCTCCTTCAGCACTGGTTGCAGGCACAGATTGAAAGCACAGATTTAAAGCACAGATTTAAAGCACAGATTTAAAGAGGAGAGCCTTGCTCAACCCTCCATGAGCTGAGGGTTCTCTTGTTTTGGCAGATCACTGGTGCAAGGTGAGGGATTGGGGTGTCAGGCTGAGTAAGGAAAAGATGTGCTCTGGAATCAGAGAGGCAGCTGGACAAAGAGTCTTGTGAGCAGAGGGTGAATGAATCCTGATTCTCTGCTGGGTTGCATCCAGTTATTTCTC
>VWYP01029196.1:445874-488115 GCA_013400435.1 Pycnonotus jocosus | reverse complement strand
GAGGGACGGACGGACGGACGGGTTGATGGATGGATGCCTCTTGTCACCGCTGAGGCCGTCTGAAGGTGCAGGCAGCCGCTGCCGAGCACACGGCCCATCCTCCTTTCTCACCCCTTTACCCTCGCACAGCCTCTGAGCGAGAGCTGCGCTGGCCTTCCCGCAGCGCTGCTGCTGCTGCCGCTGCTTCACGAGCAACAGCACCAAAAAGAGCCTGGGAAACCTTTCCGTTGGATGGCCGAGGAGCTCTTTGGAAATAAGCATTCAAAAGGGAGGCTGGGGTTGGGGTTTTCTTTCCAAATTCACTGAATACCTGCTTGAGAGCCCCAAAGAGATGACATGGAAGCAGTTGCTCATATAAGCTGGATCCAACTCAAGGAGAGGGGCAAAAAGTTCCCCAACAGCAGCTGAGCCCTTGGCAGACAGAGGCTTTACCTCTGAAGGGTTATCCTGACCTAAGCAGCAATGAATCCTGCTAAGTCATGTTAGCATAAAACTCCCTGTACTTGTGTCGGAAGTGAGGAGCTGGGCTGGTGGTACTTGTTTTGTCTTCAAGAGTCACTTTTGGCCTTGGATTTTCATGTCTGCATTGGGGGGATACCAGGAGAGCCAGCAGGGATGGTAATGAGTTGAATGAAACTCACATTTTTTGATGACAGGCATCAGGAGGTGCTGATGGCCGAAAACCAGCATTGCCTTAGTCAGCAAAGATGACAGGAATCACCTGGGGAGATGCTCCTGGGAAGAAAAGGTGGAAAGGGGAAGCTTTTTCCTCTAGAAGAAGGGATGGCTCTGCCAAGGTTTGGGATATCTTTTTGTTTCTTTGCCCTAAATCCAGCACTTTCTGGTGTCAACCATTCTGTGCAGATCGTCTGCTGGGTGATCTCCAGGGGGCAGAGCCAGAACCGAGGTATCACAGGTGAGACAGGCAAGAGATGGGGTGGTGTCACCCCTGAAAGCCCTTCCTGAGAAAGAAACTGCTCATCCAAACAAACTGCCAAGGTGATAACACCCTGACAAGCCTGTGGTGCCAGGAGTGTGTGGGGCACCTCATGCTCCAGCTGCATTTGGGCAGAGCCTGGGGACTCTGGATGTGCTGGCATCTCCAACCCTGCAGTTGTCACTTGTCCAAGTGCAGCAGGGGCGAAGAACAAAACCATATAACACACAACAGTTCAGTGCAAGAGCCAAGTGTAAATCTCAGGAGCTCAAACTCTCCAGCCTGTGACTTTTAGGAAACCTTTCCAAGTGCTGCTTCACAATGAAAGATTCTTTCTTACAGTATTTTTAGCTTGACTGGAAGAAGCAGATTTTACCCAGAAATTTTTTGGAAGAGGGGGAAAAAAAGATCCCTGGTCTGTCTGTCTGAGATATTTCTAAGCCCATTTCTAACACTCCACAGGAGTCAGGGTTAAACAGAGAAAATGGGATGCTGTGTATTAAAATTGCAGCTGAAATCTCCTATCACTCATTGTGACCACATTTTTGTACTGCAATGAAGCACTAGGAAGAAAGTGCACAGAAAACTGTAGAACAGCCATCTAAACATTTAATGGTGCTCCTGTGGCAAAAATTAATTGTAAACCTCTACTCTCCACCTTTTCTAGTGGTTGTAATTGATCACTGCCAGCACAAAACTCAGTGTCCCAGTGCCTGACGTGCCATCCAGTGGGAGCACGAGGCTGCATGCCCAGCCAACAGCGTGCCTTCATTTCTGTCTCAGCATGCTGCTCTGTGGAGAAGATATGAACACTGTTTAGTACTTCAAAAAGAAAGAAAGAAAAAAAAAAAGTAAAAAAAGAAATTGCTAGATCATGCAAAAGTGGAAACCCAGCTCTGTTTTCCAAAGGGCCTGGAGAAAAGTCATGCCTCGCTGCATCTAAATTAGATCACAAATTTTCTGGCTGTTGGCAGCATCTCGGTGTTCACCCTGAAGGCAAAGATCTGAACAAATTACATTTTGCTGTCCCAGGCCCCTGTACCTGTGCTGTGTTCCCACTAAAGCACGGGGAATGTACCTGTGTGAAATGTGGGGGCTTTGGGAACCTGCAGGAATTGCTGGTTTTGGGAAGGCACAGGGGCAAATGGTGAGGAAACCACTGCTCTCTGTGGGTGGTTGAAAGCCTGTGGCACTTAGCACTTGTCACCAGTTTGGTGAAATGTGATACTCTGGGGAGAGAAAAGGCACGTCATGGGGTGTGTGTGCTGTGGACTGGAATCACTCAAGGGCTGTTTTGCCAGATCCTTTATTCAATGAAATTCTTCATAAACACGGTGAGTGCTGATGTTGACACATGTGCTACATACCTACAGGTGTGCTCCTGCATCTCTTCCCATGTCAAAAGCATTTTCAGTTGCCTGAGATGTGCTCTGGCAGTGCTGAGTGATTTTCCTCACAGGGTCTCTCCTTGCCATGTTGATGCAGTTCTTACCAAGGCTTTTGACTGAAAGCAGGATCAGACCCTCAGGAAGCACAAGGTGACAGTGGTGACAAAAGTGAAACAAATGCTGATGCATTTGTGGTCCTGGCTCTGAATTCTTCCTTTGTTCCTCTAGTTGACTGTTTGCTGCCCATGTTTTCTGTAGCAAGGATGTTTCCTGAGCAGGAGGCAATGACACACGTGCCCTTGGCCAGTCTCAGCTCAATAAACTGCTTGAGTTCTGCAACAGGTGTCAGAGTGGGACCAGGACTCCCCCAGACCCAAGTGGGGACATTGCCTCCAGCTCCTGATGCTGCTGACTTCTTTAGAATTCAGGTAGGTTTGATTTTATTGGCTTCTGATGCTGCTGATAGAGAATGCTAAAAGTTAAGGAGTTGGACAACCTCAAACTGGGCAAAAATGCATCTGTTGTTCTGAACTGAAGCCCTCACTGGATGATAGCAAATGCAATTATTACATTTAATTACATATCATTATTATTATTAACATATAATTACAAATGTAATTATATACATTAGCAATATTAAATGTATCACACTCTTGGAAAATAATTCCTCCCTGCTCCAACACCCGCTCCGGCAAGGCAGAATCCTCAAAAAGCCTTTTCTGTAGAGTTCTGCCCTAATCTGTTGCTTATCTCATGTGGCATGTGAAACCTTGTCCTTACCAGCACAAACATGTTGGAGAACTGACCTGAGAGGAAACCCTTGGGGAGGGACAAGGCAGTGCAGGGTTTTCAGGAGAACCTGTAGATAGCTGTGGAGCTCTCTTCCCTCTCAAACACGAGTTTGACCACACAATACAATGAAAACCTTAGTCTAGACTTAAGTTCTTGCCTGTTTAGTTGACCTGATTAAATAGCAATTTTTTCCCATATTGAACACATACCCCCAAACTTCCCTCCCTCTGCCTTTTCATCCCTCCCCCAGGCAGCTGTGACAGGTCTGTGCCCCCAAGGTTCTCACCTGATCCCTGGGGCACCTCTGCTCCCAGAGATCCCTGTAGGACATGTCCTGCTGTGCTTGTACCTCCAAGTTCTGTCCTGGGTCTGCTGGGAACCATCTCTGTTCCAGAGAAATTTCCAGATGTAGGAGAATGGTTGTGGCTGTGACATGTTGCACAGGCTGGTGGACAAATGGATCAATGTTATCTTTAAAATAGGGGGGATGTGGAGTAACTTTGCCCCTCTTCCCTGCCCCTGGGCAGATGTGTGCAGGGGAAAGGGGTGCTTTGGTTTTTTAGAGGAAGAGCAATCATTTTTGCAGTGCTTTGAGAGAGGCAAAGATAATACCTTCTCAAACATCCCTGAGTAATCCCAAATAGTGCTGCTCTCTGAGTTTTTCCATTTGTTTTACATGGATGGGCTAGGGATTTTCACAACCAAACTTCAAAGGTTAAATGCAGTGAAGTCAGCAGGAAAATATGTGTATATAACCTTTGGCTGTGGCTAGGCAAACCACTTAATTTCACAAAGTTTGCACTGGAAAAGCCTGTATTTTATGATTGTCAGGAGGGCATAAATTGAGTGTGGGCAGGAAGAGGAAAACAGGTCAGGAAAATGCTCTTCAGAGTTTGCTGGTGAGTGCACTTCCCTGGTGTGAACATTTTCATGGCGATGATCATACAGATAACTCAGCCTTCTCCAGGACTGTCCTGTGGGGCAGGATCCTGGAAAAGCTGGACAGACACTTTGCACTAACACTGAAATGCACTTTGCACTGCTGCTGCTGTGCCCCCATGGGACACAAACTCACCCTGCACAGTCTGTGGGTGCAGCAGGAGAGGAACCTGACTCCAGCCAGGGTAACTCTGGTCACCTCAGAACAACGAGGCAGTAACAGGGTTGTTTTTGGCTGTGCCACAACAGTAATAAACTGGGCAGGTGCCAACCAAGTGGCTCTGCTGCAGTCCTGGTCTAGCAGCTAAAAAAACCCCCATAATAAAAACTACTCCGGTTGCTATAGTCACAATATTTTAAGCAAATCTCAGCTTTCATTAAAAAAGAAGGAAAGGGAAGGAAAGGTTAGGCTCTGATCTTCCTGAGCCAGAGAAAAGTTTAAAACACAAAGCAAACATGACCCTGCATTTCAAAGATCAGGAGTTAGGTCCTACCCAGAAAAGCACCATTCATCTGCAAATTGTTATTAAATGCTGTCATTATTTATTGAGTGGGGTTATTTTCATTATTTTAAAGGCTGCACCATGATGGTGGGCAACTGCTGCCAAGATTTTAATCGTTGAAAATTGGCAGAGCTTTGTAAACTGTTACACAATCAATGAAGGTGCTTCACAGCAGTTGGGAAGATCAAGATAGATATTGGATTAAACTTGCTAATTAGTGCTAAATACAAACTGCATGTGCACTGACCGCCTTGCTAGGTTTCCATATCAGGATCAAGACAAACTGAACTGTTATTCCTGCTTTTTTTTGTTTTCTACTTGCTGCCTGTGTGCTACTGAATTTTCCAAAATATCCACTGAGTTTGCATTGATTATACAGTTTCTTATGGAGTATATTTGCTACTAAATTGATTATATTTTCTTATGCTTGTTGACTGAACCCATAGGAAAAGAAAAAGGTCCTTTTGTGCCTCTACCAAGTTTAATTTGGGGAAAAGTCTCTTCTGGGGATGTGAGCAAGAACATGATGATGCTGTTATGTCTAGGACCATACTTAAGTGTCAGAATTTATAATGTTTAATGCCTACCTGGAGATTACTTATCATGTGACACATTTTATTAGATTTATTGAATAGCAAATGGGTGAAACATGATTGTGCTGCAGTCTGTTGCCCCATGGTAGTGAGCAGGAGGAAGGGACAAAGTGTATTGCTCTGTCAGGTGGGATGTTTGGGTGGGATTCCTTGCAGGAGCAGAGCCCTGCAGCAGGCAGGTGGCTGGAGCAGGACCAGACCTGGCTCCCACTCATTCCTGGCCTGGCTACTTTGCTGACCTTGGGGTTATTGGGATATGACTGCATTTGGGGAAATGGGGGTGAAGTTGTCGTAAGTAGCAGAGGTAACTTCAGTGGCAGTGTTGTGGCCCACAGAGGGATTTGGATGTCTACAAAGGGGAGCTGTTTTGCCAAATAGCCACTATTTAATAGCCTAAATCAGGTGCTCGAGACTAGGCAGGGCAGACCAACATTGAAGTGTTAAAAATACCTTTGAAGCATTGTACTGTTTTGTCTACAGCATAATTTCCCTGTGTAGTGGAGGAATGCAGATGTACCTGCCCGACTGGAGAGCAGGGAAGCTAAACCCATTCATATTTAGGAGTCTCCTCACTGTACCTTTGGGTACTTAATGTCTTTTTCAGCAGCTCTACGCCTGAATTCCCTCATCCATAATTCAGCCACGTTTTGAGACTGAGGCATTCTGTGATCCTGCACAACTTCTGCACATCAGCTGGGGAAGGCACCGTGAGCAGGGGTTGTTTCTTCCACAGGGCTTAGGAAAATGAACCTGCACCCCAACCATGAGCCCAGATGATTGGAACAATAATTCTGCTGGTGTTAGTGACTGACTCAGCTGCTGACAGTTTTACTCTGTGGTAACCAACAGCAAGGCTTGCTCTTTGCTCCTCTCTTGGGTGTGACCACTCCCCTCTGTTGCTGCAGGGAAGGGAAACTCTTCAGGAAGGCTGGCTCATGCAAGGACAATAATGACAGCCATAGTATTTTCCATGTCTTTTGTTGGCAGGAGGGAAGGGGGAGGATGTGATTTTTTTAAAACGATACCTTCTTAAGTGGGGAAGGATGACTGAAAAAGTGAATTAGGTTTACCATGAGCAAGTTGGAGTTTATTATTAATGTTGATTGGTTTTATTCTTTCAGCTTTTTAGAGCATGTGTCTCAGTGATAAGGAGTGTGCAGGGATGCTTTCTTGATTAGAACCAGCAGCCAAGGCCAGATCATAGTTTCTTTTGCTTGGTTCTTAATAACTAAGTAATTTCTTTGGTATCCTCTCATAGACAGCCAGTATTAGTTACATCATTTAAGGCAGTCTTCTATCTCCTTGGGTTGTTTCCAATGATGTGATGATTTTTTTTCCTGGCTTATTTACTCCTTTTGCTTCATGAAGAAGTGAATTCTTGCCCTCTGAATGGAAAGAAGCTCTGAAATAGCTGGCCTTGGCTTTGCTGGGAGATCAGTAGTAATTAGAAGATGACCAGTCTAGTTAGGTGATAGTGCGTAAATGTTTAACTCTGATTTCTACTTGAAATATGTCAGATAGATTTACAGGAGAATTGACTGCTGAGTGACTAAAATTATTCTACTCCTGAGGTAATCTCAGTCTGTAAAGGCTGAGTTTCTGGTTATGCAAAGACAGCTGACCACAAAAAAGTGCCTGTGAGGCAAAATCCTGAAAAGATCTCAGTCATGTTCATTCTATGCAATATTACCATCATCTTCTAGTTTGTCTGTAAAAAAATATCATCAGGACTGGATCAGGATGGGCTGTGCAGGAGCTGGATGATGCCTCAGGGAGGCTGGGGGTGCTGAGTGTCTGCTGGAGGCAAATGCAAACCCCACCCAAGATGTCAGCAGGGATGAGATGTATTTGGGGTAGCTGAAGGAGCTGAGAGGGAGGCGTGACTCAGACATGCCGTTGTTTGTGATGTGCCTGCATGTGATGGCTGCGACAGTGCCGTGCCAAGCTGTGCTGCTTTGGAAGTTGATCCTGTCAGTGGGATGCCCCAGCCTTCTGCAGGCAAATGAAGATAGATTGTCCATGGGAATCCTGCATGTGATTCTTGTTTAAAGGACAAATTTCCACCATTTTTGTGTAGGAACAGCAGGAACTGCTGCAGGAGCTCTCTCCTGGACTTGAGCTAACCCCTCTGGACTAACTCTAACACTTAGACAATTTAATGTACAAAGCTTCAGGTTGGCGTCATTATGTCCCTTCATGTAAAGTACTTTAGGAACAATTTGGCCAAGGCAGCAGGGATACTTCTGTGTAAATATGTCATGAGATCCAGCCCTTTAATGTTCATAAAAAGGCAGGGTGTCAGTTTAAGCTCTCATCTATCCAATGCATCTGAGGTCTGCTGATTTATGGAGTCCTGTAAATTGCAATCATATAAGCCTGTAACACTCTGGCAGCTATTTAAATAGCAAAACTTTCTTCCAAAAACATGATATATGGAAGGTATAAAAGTTTTAAAGCAGGAGCCTGCCTTAATAGGGAAAGAGTATTAGCTTTCATTTACTGACAAGAAAGAGCTGATTTTCCTTACAAGAAATGCTCCTTCCATAGCCACCCCATGCCTCATATTAATCAAGTCATTGCTTTTTTGCTGCCAAGATCCTGGGCAAGATTTGCTTGTGGGGGAGTTGGGAAAGGTTAATATTCTCTGAATACTTGGTGACAGAGCTGAGCAGTCAGGGCATGGATTGAATTCCTGGTCTCCAGTAAAATCAAAGGCCAAACACTCATTTACTGGTGAAACCAAATGAGGTTTCGTGACCGGGAGGGAAATGGAAGAATGACAAAATAAATCAAGCTGAAGTGTCAGTGTGCAGTGGGAAGGTCCAAGGGCCAAATGTCACTCTCAGCACTCTGCCATTCACCATGGCTGTTCTCATGAATCCTGCCTTCTACCAGACATTTCCCGTGGCTCCCGTGGGAGGGGGATGCCAGCAGGCAGGAGTCCAAGTGCCTGCCACTTTTAGGTGCATTAGATTGGCACTTCTGAGATGATAAAAGACACAGGAGTCTCATGAGAAGGGAATAGGGGATTTGAGCAGTCGGGCAAACTTGCTCATGGTGGCGCAGAAACCTTTGTTTGTGTGCTGAAGTCTTCAGCATTTAAAATAGCTCTTACCTTGCAAGCCACAAGGAAGTGACTGTTTAGACATCCATGTTCCAGGAGCAAGGATGAATAGCAGAGCACAGGACAGGAAGATGCACTGATGTGATTTTACTGTCAGAAACTGGTTACATATCAGAGCAAGAAAGATACTGATTTTCAATCTAACAAATATCATATATAATAGGAATATTTACACAGAGATAACTACAAGCTGGCTCTTGCTCTCTAACATGTCACAGTAATTGACCCTAATAAAGAGCCTGTTTGAAATAAGATTATTCTGTCAAGGTGGGATCTCTACTGGTTCTCTAGATCAGCATATAATTTTGAGTACCTTAGGAAGATAAATATCCTGTGTAAAAGGGTATTACTCTTGTTATTTTGCAGATGTCCTAGGTTTGCTCTTCCTCATAAGTGACTGGCTCAAAACTGCACAGACTTCTGTGACAGAGAGAATTGGAAACATGAAATAGAGAGGAGAATGGGGAGCATTCTGTTCTAAATGATTTAAAAATATTTGATTCAACGTATGGTTCTCTCTTCAGAGGCTGACCATATGTCCATCTCCAGGCCAGATTCTCAGAGAATGTTAATTCCTATACCACACCTAAATTTAGGGGGATATCAACTTGACTCATATGCTTGAATTTCTCTACCAAAACAGGCATTTTGTGCTAGTGCTAAGTCAGTTTTATTGGGTTGAAAGAGTTGAAGACTGAATTTTAAACGGATTTTACCCCGCTGGTATGGTGCAGAGTCTAGCAAGCATTGCTACGGGAGATGTAGCCAATTTTTATCTCAGTCATGTCTCAGCATCACTCTCAGGGCCAGATCTCACAAGTGACCCAGATACAGCTGATCCTGTGCCATTTCTCTTATCTTTAGCCCAGACAAGACATTGGTGGGTTTATCTTACTCCAAAATTCTGGTTTTACCAACTTCTAACACCTTGTGTGCTATAACAGGTGAGAAGCTGCCAAAAGCATGTTGGGCATTGTATTTGATGCTTTTAAAAAATTTCTCTGATGTATTTCTTTAATTTCTTCTTAGCTGTGTCTTGTTATATCCTGTTTGCACAGACATGAACCCTTCCAACAGAATTGGGACAGTGGTATTAAAGCTGATAGTATCCCCTCTATGATAATGTCTGACCACGTCTCTCAGAGACTGCTGAAGAAATATTTTCAGTGGCTATTTTCTTTCAGGTTTATATTGGAGTCTGCACCTCATAACATCCTCTTGAATCCAGAGCAGTGCCACAGAGCCAGTCCTGAAGGAATAGATGGATCACTTTAATAAAATAATGACATTTCCCTTAAACCTGTTAGGAAGAAGGATATTGTTTTGGGGCAATGATTTCTTTTTAAAAGCTTTGGGACAACTTTCAGTGTTGCTTACAGTCCTGTGTTCCTTCCCACAGGATTTCTCTTCTGAACACTTTCAAATACATGTGAAGGCCTTCTCACAAATGTGAATAAGCTAAATGTGGACTCATTTCCAGTTCACCACCTTCTGAAGCATGGCATTTTCTGCCTTTTCAGTTGGTCTTCCAGTTGGCCACAGCAAGCATCACAACTGAGTATTAACTTTATTGTCTTGAGGAATCATTTCTCTTAAACACTTTCAGTGTCCAGTATCTTAAAAGCTTTTTCTCACAGCTAAATTCCCAAGCTGGTGAGTCAGATGGAAAAAAAAAGGAAAAAAAATTTTTTTTTCTTCTTTTGAAGCTACATGCAGTCATTGTTTTCAAATACCTTTTTTTATCTGATGTGATGTTCATGTACAAGAATGTATAGATTAGATCATAAAGGAAAATAGGAGTGCTTGTGCTTGGTTAGAATATACTGCTTTGCCTGGCAAATCATAAATATCCTGTTATCTTGGTGCAATTGGTCATTCTGTTTGCTCCCTGACATCTGGAGTTTTGCTGTGGCAGCAGCTGAGGCTTTGTGCTTCATATCCTTGAGCTTCTGACAGTAAATCAAGAAGAACCTCTGAAGCAGCAATTGATTGTGATGCACAGATGAGCCTGGTGGCACAGTTTCATAGAGAGAGGAATCTGGGAAAAATAAAGTCCTTAATGCCAGGCAGTGTCAAGCTAGGACATACACACAGAGCTGCTTCATTCAGCTAGATTGTTGTATATTACTCTCTCAATAGATATACATTGAAGTTTTAGGTTTCCTGTGGCTGTGAGCAATAGGTGGGAATGGCAGCTTGGGGAAGGGCCCTCAGCTGGCAGAGCAGAACTCAAATGTGTGCTGGTGATGGAGCTCTCACATGAAAACCAGGATTTGAGACAGATGTGATGGAACTGCAGCTATGAAAATGTGCAGCTATATTCTTCACTCCTCGCAAGAGACAGATAAAAAGCTTTAACTGGGACTTGGGTGTTGCAAGTTTGTACTCAAGCTCCTCAAAATCTCTGAACCCAGAAGGACTCAGCATCTCAGAATAACAGGTCGGATGCAGGTTTTGGATTCACAAAAAGCTGCTCTATTTTGCTCTGCTTCAAAGCTTATGCTGGTTTGAACACATTCTAAAAATGTCTTTTTCAGGCACACCAGATCTCCCTTGGTGCGAACCACAACCAGGACAGCAGTGCTGTGACACTGCGTGCAGAAAGCAAAGCCTAATGCTCCAAAGAAAAAGACCAAAAATTTCCTTGGAGGAGAAAAGTGTATCATCACCTACTCAAGATGAGAGAGCATGCTCGTAAGGAGAGGGGAGCTGGTGACTCTATCAAAGATGAGGTTGTAAGTGATGCTTGTCCTTTTTAGCTCAGGTTACAGTGCAGGGTAGCACGTACCCTATGATAAATCTCTGCCACAGACTTTGCTTTCAGCAGTTGTTCCCTGTTCATGTAAAAGGGAGGATTAGTACTCCACATCACCTTAGTGATTTACACTAGATTTGGAATTAGATTTTGGGCAGTCCTTAGTTGCTTTCAACACCAGCCAGAACAGAATAATTCCTTTGCCCCATCTGTGATTTGGGGCAGGTCCTGCAGCATCCACGAGTAGCTCCTTCTGTATTGTGATTGTTCCATGGGGCAACAGTCTTTGGATACAGCCACCCCACCACCCTCTGCTTTACATATAACAGAGAAAAAGTTTAGCAAGAGATTTTCTCTGGTTTGTTCAGACACTGGTGAGTGAAGCAGCTTTGAAGGTCTTGCTTTGAGATCGATGATAGCTACTGTTTTTACCTCCAGAAGGTTTGTTACCTGCTGTAGAAATAAAATACATTTCTTTGCCATGCTTTCCTCTTAACAAATCTACTGCTGGCTGCATCTCATCTCCTTGTTATCTTCCTGATTCTGACAAATGGTTTGATTTGTTTCTGCAGGAACTGGAGTTAATCCGATTGATTTATAAATCTCCCAGCTACTCCTTTTTTCTCTCTTTAAAGAACTGCACTATGCTGATCTTTTTTTTCAGTCTTTCAGTAGCTTATCCCTCCTCTGTAGGATCACAAAGATGAATGCTAATAGTTCTTTGATAGCTTCCACCAGCTCTTTTGGCAGCCTCGATGGTGTTTGTCAGGCTCTGTATGTCTGAAAATTTGCTCATTTCATTACCAACCATTTACTTGCAAAGTAATGTTTTAAATAAAGGTTCATTCAGAAAGGCCACTGAAATTGCAAGGCTCTCCTTTGTAGATCATTTTCCTGTGTTCATTGTTGACATTTTCTTTTTCTTTGGACTTCTTCTCTTCCTGATGTTACTTGAGAGTAATTCCTTATTCTTCACATCTTCTACAGCTCTTTGCCTTGATCTCTTTGATTTTGTCCATACACTCTTTTTTAGTAAATAAATATCTTTTTCTCACTCTTTATAAATTCTCTATAACATCAACTACTTGAAATAATTTATCTAAGGGAAAAAAGAGAACACCCTCTCTCTACATACTTTTCAAGCCTTTCTTATGCTTTCCTGGGTCATCCTCATCCCACACTTATTTATGTGAAACTGCTATTCTTTCTGCCACACCATAGATATTTTCTGATCATTATCCATGGTCTATCTTCTCCATTCTTCTCCTTCCCTTCAGCCAAGAGTCATGGGCAACTGCTTCCTGCTGGCTGCTAGACTTTAGTGCCCCAAAAATTTACAAAAGTTAGTGCTTGGGATTTTCTAAAAATGTCTCCTTGCTCTCACTTTGGCAGAATCAGTTCCCTAAACTGAAATTGAATTTATGAGAATTTTGATGCCTCTAAACCACACTCTCTAATGGTTTTACTGCTTTTTGGAAAAAAAAAATCACCCAGATCTAATTGCATTATTGGAAATTATTGGAGTACTATAATATATGGGGATGAGTTTCTGTGGTCTCCGAGAAATCTTTTATTCAGCCAAAAAGATCATCTAATGCTTACAGGAAAGATACTTTGAAGAGCTTTTTTTAATTAAAGGGAGTGGGAAAGAGTCATGAGAAGACTTCACTCTGGGGTGCATTCAAGAGAGAGATTTGGGCTACAGGGATGAAACTGCTTGTTGCAAGGCAAAAAAAGAGTATATTTAAAGGTCAGGAAACAATTTGTAGTTCAAGAGCAAAAGCTTCTGAAAGCTCTTAATTCCTGATGTAATTACCCTCTGTGAAGCAGGGCATTAGCACTCCATGTTGCCCTAATTAGTTTACCAGACCACACATTCCAGGTGAATCGTGCTCGCAATTGGCCTGGTGCTTGTTTGTGATTAACAAGCATTCAGATGAAAAATTGAATGTCATGTGAGCACTACTCCAAGCTCAGTAAATGTCAGGCAGTCGAGATAGTCGGGAAGCAGCAGCAGCAAAACACCAGGAAAAAAAGCATGACCTGTGTGTAACAGGAGCTTTCTAGAATTCCTGGCCTAAAATAAGAGGGTATAGAAACAGAGACTGTCTAGTCAGGAGCTGTAACTTAAAATATTAATACTGACAAAGAACAGAAGAACAACTCCACTTACTTTATCTCAAGCCATTAGCTTTGATTTAGTGCAGCCAGGGAAGCCTTTCGGTACTTTCCGTGCTATCTTCACACTCCAGCTTAATAGCATTTGTTTAAATGAGGAGTGGTCCCTCAAGCAATATTTCTCTTTAGGAGGCAAGTCCCAGCACAGAGTAATAAGTAAACTGGGAACAATATATTTTAAAAGAAGAAATAGATTCTGCCAGCTCAATTTAAGGAAATATTTATTACACATAATTTCTCAACTGTTTTCTGAGTAAGCAATATAAAATGATCCTTATGAACAGCAAAATGGAAGGAAGAAAAGAGTGTGCATCATTATGGGGAGTTTAATCTTCTGTGTGTCTGCCTGTTCTGAATGAAGTCTTTACTTACATGAGCTAATAGCATCTACCCTGAATGTCTCAGTAGTTTTAGTCCCCAGATGACCTTGTTTTTAACACTACCGTGCACCTACATCCTCCCTTTCATGTTTTGCTTTCTAATAAATGACAACAAGCTTGGTGACTTTAAGGGAAGGAAAAAGGTGCTAGTCTTGTCTTGTCTTGTCTTGTCTTGCCCATGACCAAATATTTTCCATCCCATTGAGCTGCAGGTGTGATGACAGTTGGCAGAGTGGGAATGGAGTTGTTCTGTTTTGTGCTCGCATGGCTGCTTTGGTCCCAAGTGAGAGTGTCTGTTTGCTGTGGCTTATTAAAACCCACATCACCAGATCCTTGCAGTTCATAGTGTCTTGTGAGTTTTCTGCTGTTTGCCTCCTCTGAGAAACAAATAGGCCAAGTGTGAAACATGGGCTTAAAACATGTGCATCATGTAAAAGTAGCATAGTTCAACAGCCTCAGAATAACTGCATTTTTTCTTCTTTATGTAAACATATTAAATTGGTATTGAGTTTCCAGAGCATCATTTTAGCTGTAGCTAAAAATACAATCAGTGCACCATTTTGGCAGATTTAACACAGCAAAATTGTTTATATGCAAAATATTTCCTGTCACAAATAATAATTTAGTTTAGAATGTGGCACCCCACAGATCCAAAAAGCACTGCTGTGGAAGGAAGATGTTGCTCCCTCCCCTCTTTCAAATGTTCTGGTATCTTGCTTTCCTGTTGCTGTGAGCCTCGTAATCCCTTTGCAGACCCAGACACAGATATTTTACAAGTGCATTATTAAATTAGTTAAGTACTTCCTTTTTTTTTTCCTCCATGGGATTATGACAAAGTGCTCTACCTCTTGTTCCTTTTTGTATTACTTTCATTACCCACAGGAACATTATTCAGCTCATCGACACAGTTTGTTAGAAATCTATGCAATTTTTAAAAATCCAGTTACATGTAGTTTAAATTCTGTTCTTTTTGTTAATGTAATCAGACATCAGGTTTGCTTTGCTTATTGGAGAGTGGTTGCTCATCTCACAGCTGATGGCTCCAAGCTGTTGCAATTGCCATCTTTTATTTCCTGTGACTTGCTCATATTTTTTATTTCTCTTTTTTGGGAAGACTTTTCAGTCAGTTTGTCTTTCTTAGTTCTTTGTCTAAGAACTTGTGCAAATTGGACAAGGATGGGTGAAAACTGGTTCCATAGTGGGAGTATACTGGAGAGTGCTGTGGGAAGTTGATACCTTAACCTAGAAAGCTACAGATGTCATTTAAAAAGTCAGACTTAATTAATTATGAGGACTTCAGGCTGGATCAGAAATTGATATACCTTGCAAATGAGAACAAGTTAATAGGAGTGCAGTTATTGCAGGAAGACCCTTGGTATTAGACACTGTTTGGATGTCACCCCATCCTGTTGTTTAGAAAAATGTATTCCAAAAGCATTTCGGCAATGGAAAAGAGAGCAGTTCACTGAAAAAGTGAGACAGATGAGAAAGGAAGAGGCTTCTGAGCATAGTGGATTGAAATAGTATACCATAATGTGCCAGTAGCAGTCAGATTTTAACACTGAATATAATAGCAATATGGCTCTGCTCTGTCAGAGCCGTTTTTATATTAAGAGCTTTCAGGTCTTTTGAGAGGTACAGATCACAAAGTGTTCAGTTCCCATATGAGTCCCCTTGAGCTTTGTTTCTCATCACACACAATAGTGGGAATGAATTAGATGTCATCCCTCTTCGTGCCTGTGTGGGCCCACGGAGCTGTGTGGAAAAAGCTGCTGAAACTTGTTTGCTGCTGCTGTCCCATGGAACATGATAGTTGAAATGTGGGTATGGAAGGTGTGACACAGAAAATCTGATACTGTCACAGCAAGGCTCCTCTTAAAATAGTTGTCAGAGCAGGGGATGGAAGGGACATTCAGCTGAAGTAAAATGCTGGAGGTCACTTTGTGCTTTCTGGAGAAGGAGAAATAGGACTTGGTATTTACAGGCCATCTACCTTGACCAGGTTGTTACATACTGTGGTCAGTTTCCAGTCTTGCACTTCTTCAAATTCCTGGTGCAAATTATTCCGTGACATAAAGGAAATAATCCTCCAAAATGGCTTAATATTTTTCCAGGTGAAAATAAAATCCCAACACTTTGGAACTTTGACCAAAGCTCAGTACAAATTTTAAAGTGACAAAATGTTCACTAGAAAAAACTAATTGATAGAATCAGCAGCTTAGGAACGTGACACAGTTTTGAACCCAAATGTAATGGGATCATAGGAGAGAAATGAATGTCTTGTGGTTTGAACATCAGGCATCCTTGATCATTGGAAGAAGGAATGGGTGGAGTGGATGATATCCTAAAATCTATTGCATGAGCAGTGTCTGGAAACATCTATTGCCCTGCCTCAATAATGGAAAAAAATGGATTCTTGGACCTCAGGATAGGGACAGGAATTGATTTAGAAGCAAGGAAGAGAAACACACACAGACCTGCTGTGTTGTCTTTGCCAAAGAGATTTGATCAATAGAGTGATGGTCAATAGCTAAAACTGTCTCCAGTTCATGGATAGGCAGCTTGACTTCTCAGCAGAAGTGGAGCTGGAAAACCCAACAGGATCTGTGCTTTCACTAGAGGAAGTAGTCAGAAGAAAAAACCAAGCACCTTAAGACACAGGACTGCTCATGTGTTTGTTCCTCACTGAAAGAGAGAATATACCCTAAAAGCCATCCAAACAGACAGCTTTGAAGGATAGTTTGTGTCTATCTGTGCTAATCTACTTCGCTGGGGGAAAGAAAAAAGGGTTTAAATGAGAGATTTGTCAGAAGGAGCTGTTTAAAAATGCATCCTGTGAGTGAGAGATCTGCCGTGGACAATGTGGATGTAGGAACCATCCTGCCTCATGCTGCTTCTCACACTGGACAGAGGGGAGGCTTGGGGTGCACAGGGCACGCTGCAGAGTCCATGGTGGTGGGATGGCAAGGGAGAAGTTGGGTTTAACCTTCAGCTGTGCCCACCAGTTCCTGCCTGTTTGCATTGGCCAGGCAGACTGGTAGGAAGGAAATCTGTGTCCAGCCAGGAGGAGCATCAATCAAACCTCTGGTTTGAGCAGAAGGCAGTGATATTAAGTCAGTGCATCTCCTGAAATAATTAAATCCTGCTGCTGTCATCCCTACTCAGATATTGTGTAATGGTCCCATGTGCTGAGAAAACACTCACTGGAATTAACAATGCTGAACATTATTTAATGTGATGAGTGTGGCAGGCAAAAGCTACTTCACCAAAATAATAAATCATATGACATTTAGCTACCTTTCTCTTGGCAAGAAGCCATCAAGTTTCAGCCTTTCATGGTGTATGAGCTGCTTTTGAAGTGCCTTTGCATTAGGAAGAGTGGGCCTACAAATGAGGTGAAATGCAATTCTGCATTTAGTGTATCTTGTGACAGGGAGATTAAATGTATCTAGGCTTCAAGGTAACTGATCTTGGGTTTTATCTGTACTTCATCTATGATTTTTGCTTTCTTCAGGCCCACTTTTGTCTTCCCTCAGTTTTTTATCCTCCCTGCCTACCTGCAACTCCATTTCTGAAGAACGGGAGACTATTTTCATCTACTGGGTAGGGAATCTTTTTCTTATTTTGAGCTACATGGTAAGGGAATGGTTGCTTTTCCCCCACATAGTGCTCAGCATGCTATGGCATACTTGTGCTCAGGTCAGGCTCCATTGGCTTCAGAGAGACAGAGATATGAAACGAAAAAAGTGCAGCTAGGACAGGGCAACACCACCCTGGCACAGTAGAAATGCAGCCATATCCCTGCTGAATTTTTGTTTGGTTAAATATCAGATGTGTTTGGCACTCTCTTCCAGATGGTCCTACTAAAAGAAAAAGCAGTATCTGATGCATCAATAACATTAGGTGGGAGATGAGGAGAGATCTCCCTAAGATCTTTATAAATATTTGGGTTTTACAAACATGCTGGAGGACATCTTCAGTAAATTTTTGTTGGGAGAAATGAAATGTTAAAAGCATGCAAGCAAGAAGAGCACCAAGTACTGCTTTAGGGTATGTGCTTGCCATAGGTGTGGCTGAAAGTCACTGCTGTAATTGTTATTCAGCACAAAGATTGAAAATGTACTTGGGCTGCAAGTAGTGTGACCTGCAGAGGAAACCATATCTCACTGTGATGTGCTGTGTTCACCTGAGTGAAAGGCAGGAAGGAGTGGGGCACATCCAGTATTTCACTGTCACTGTCACCTTCCTGGCCTGCTAATGTAACCAAGAATCAGAGTTCCATTAATTCTCAGTTAAAGAATCACTGACATTGGTCTAAAAACTTTTCTAACCAAACATCATAAGCTGAACTGTTGACATCAAAGTTTAAAACTCCTGTGTACTGTTGGAAGTGCCTCCAGCTGCCTACTGATGAATTTGGTTCTCTGTTTATTGTTTCTAATGGCACAAGCATTTTTTCCCTGATGGAGAGATCTCAATTTCAGACACATCATCTCCACAGTAATTAATGATAAATCATCTTCTCTGCATTTCTCTGACACACATAATGTTGTACTTTTACTTTAAAGTTGTTCTGTTTCAGTCAGCTTGACTGAAATAGCCTTTTAATACTAAAAGCAAAAAAAACCCAAACCAAAACAAAACAACCAAAAAACCCCCCCAAAAACAAACAAACAAACAAAAAACCACAACAAAAAAACCCTCCAAAAAACCCCCAACAACAACAACAAAACTCCTCAAACATTTTAAAGAATATTTTATGAAAAGTCCAACTCCCAGATGAGAAAGCCCAGCATTAAGGATGCACATGAACCTTCAGGTCAACTTCTTGCTTGTGCTCTCTCTGGCCACTGATAAATTGTGACTTCCTGCCTTCTTCACTTGCTCTCATATCATCCTAGGGGGATTTACACAGTATTTTTTCCACTCCTCACAGTGTGTGTGGCCTTGAGAAACTGCCTTTTAATAACTATCCAAGTGCTGCATTGAATAAAGCTTCACTTACTCATTGCATTTCTCTAGAGCTTTTCAATATGTTTTCCAAGGCTCTTATGGATATGGATTAACTCACCTTCCCATAACAGTTTCCAGAGTAGCAGGTGGCATTCCTGCTTTACACCAGGGAAGCAGGAGCCCAGAAAGGTCAAGCCAAAAATTCTCAACTTGTAGGAAATGTCACCCAGTCTGGGGTTTCCAGACCAAAATGCAGAGGGTTTTTTATTATTATTATTTTTTCTTTTTTTAAAAAAAGACATCTTAGCATTTAAAGAACAGCTATAATTGATCTCAGCTGCAGCTGATGACATTCAGCAAGTCCTGCCAATCCAACTGCAAGTGCCCAAGCCCAGGCAGCTGGAAACCAGGAGTGTTCCCATGTGAGAGGAATACTTGCCAAATATTGTGAATGAGTTCTGGGTCAGAGGAGGAGCAGATTTCCATTCTCAGGGGTGACACTTCAGGGCTGAGCTCTGAGACAGTAATTTTTCCTTCTGATGTTCTCCTTCCTTCTCACTCAATTGTGTCCACCCAGTCAGACACAATGTAGGTTTCCCATGTGGGCAAAAAGTTATGTAACATTTAAACTTTGAAACTATTAATCTGGGGGATTGTTTTTAAAGAAGTATGGTTTTTTTCTTTATTGACCTTCAAATGCTTTGGGATTTGAATTTACAGGATTTGTAAATGTAGGTACAAACATTTCTGAATTTCTGTCTTCATGGCATGAAAGAAATAACATTTGTTCATTGTATTATATGCTGGAGTAAAAGCATCTTCAGCAGTATCAGTCTATTAATTTTCTTCATAAAATTAATCAATCTAAGTTGTTCCAGACAGGCTTATTTCTCAGTTTCCCTTGAGATTTCCCGTTCTTTCCTCTGTGCTGTCTGTCACAGGTCACATTAAAAATCAAAAGCAGACCCCAAGGCCATAGGGAGGCACAAGCCACAAAGTTGCCACAATAATTAAACTTCATTTCAGATTGGGAAGGAGACAAACACAGAAATGCAAAACCCCACCCCTTTCTACACAATAGAAAATTTACTGAGGGAAAATCTTTAGGCTGTGTTTCTCAAAGGTTGTTTTAAAAGGCTGGGATCCATTAGTTTTGAATTTTCAAAATCCTAGATGTGACTTAGCCATGTCCCATAATTTAAATGATAATAGATGTTCTAGCAAGTGTAGCAAACCAAGAATGCATTGGGCTCTGCACACACATGGGGGTAGTACATATGTACATATATTTGCCATTATTGATTTTTTTTATTGATTGTTTTTCTCTGATGATTTAGCAATATCTAAATCCAGCAGAAATGTGGATGAAAATAATTATTGCAAGAAGTACATTGTGCTGGAATTTTAAAATCTTTATTAGCAGACAAAATCCCAGAGCATTGTTCTCCTAGATGGGAATGGAAAGGCACAAGGGGTAATTCATCACTGAGGGGCAAAACTGAATTCAGCACTTGCTTGTGCTTGTCCTTGAACCACTGATTCTCCATCTGACCAGCCAGCTCAGCATGTGGCACCTTTGCAACATGTAGGATTCTTTTGGAATAAAGGAGCGCAGGATTTGTTAGATTTTAAAGCTCAATGATTTTCTGTTTTTAATTAGCAGTAAAGCAGTAAGGCACTTAAGGTGCAAACTCTAACAATAAATGAGATTTGCTCTGTATTTATGGCTAGTGAATAAAGATTGCACAAAGGTGGTAACTTTTAATTTTGCATTAACCCAGCTTGGCTCTGCAGTAGGTGCCGAGTAGTGTGATGAGAAATGAATCAATTGCTGTCTGTGCCTTGCAGTGGTTGTCCCCAGTGAAATAATCTAAACCTGTCAGATGGTGACAGCTTGCTCTACCTTCACAAATAACACCATTTTTGAGAAATCAAGGACTGCTGATATTGCTGTAATAGATCTAAAAGTGCATACTGATGTGATCTGCCACTTCTGCGAGATGGAATTTGAAGCTGCTAATACACAGAATATTTCTGCTGCTTCAGCTTCTCATCTCAGAAATGTGGATTGGATCTTTGAAAGAGTTCAGCACTGAACAAATCTCCATCTTCTCTAGTTCTGATACTTGGATCATAATACATGAAAAGCTGATTTAAAAAAAAAAAAAAAAAAAAAAGCCTCCCATACCATAAAAGCTGCAACAAGCTTAAGAAACTGCCTGGAGAACATCTTTTGTGTATCCCAAATATGTGGTACTGCAATGTGGTGTCCACCAACTCTATTACAGCTTGTACAAACAAAAGCAAAGGTATTGGAGCACTTCTCATCTCCCAGAGCTCTAAAGAGGTTTCCACAGTACTCAATCGTTTGTGTTTGAATAGATCTTGGCAAATGTGAGGTGTTTTCAGTGTTTTGGCCAAAATGTAAACTGAAGGGGGAAAATCTGAATTGCAATCCAAGCAAGATGGCTATTACTGATGGTTTTCAGTTTTGCAATGGATGGAGAAGTAGTGATCAGACTTGGGAAAACTTTCCTTTGGTTAACCAGAAACCAGTTGTTCAATGCAAATTGAAATACTTCAATTTCATGGGAATTGATTTGACTTTATCTAAACATAGGCAAAAAAAAGGCATTGAAAAAAGAAAATGCCAGTTAAAAATGAAAAGCTGAAAAATCTGAATTTGAAGTATTCTGAAAATAATCCACTCTTTTCTTACTGATTTTTTTTTTCATTTTGACCCAATTTTGTAATTAGTTTTAGCCGACAGTATTGAATAATCATTAGGAGATGAATTCACTTTTTATCAGGATGTTGTCTGCCCACCTTCACCCTGAAGACTTCTTGCAGAGCCAGTGAGAGAAGGGCAAGGGCTGCAGTTACTGTGCTGTTAAAAGAAGGATCATAGAGCCTTTAATGTCTTGTGGCTTTTGAGATCTTAATCAAAAACGAGTGAATGAGATTCGAGCTTCATTTCCAGCCACAACGAAATAAACATCGGTCAGCTTTAAGAGAGCACCGCTGTCAAAATGAGATTTAAAGGTTTGTGAAAATTCTTTCCTAAATTGTTCATTCACGTTATTTGTTCTTTTTTGTGTGTGTGGCTTGAGCACAGCTGTAAATCTAAGTAAACAGCATCTAGCTGTGTGTGGCTCTGCTCTAAATATAGTGCAATGAAAAAAGAAGTTTAATTTCTCCATAAGATCTCTTGGGACTCAATGTATTTTTGAAACACCTTTGGCTGCCCTGACGCTGTGACAGCAGCCAGTTGTTTTGAAGGAGATTTCCTTGCTGGAAATGATGCAGTTGACCTTGGTGCTGTTGTACTTTCAGGAGGAAAGTGTGGTCAGAGGTTAAAGTGATGCTTGACAGAGGAGACAAAGGCAGTTCATTAGGCTAAAATTTCAGCTTTTCTGGTAAAGAAGTAGTGCTTAAGTGAGTGATCTGCAGAGAGCAGGTAAAGAGTGAGCACAATGAGGCTGTAAGGGAGCACACAGCTGGTCATTGCCGATGACATTTCTTGCCTTAGCACAGCATCAAGAGGCTCAGCAAGGCTGCACAATCCACACTGCCCGTGGCACCTGGGGCAGGATGAGAGGCTTTTTCCTGGAGAATTTTCAGTCTGCAGTGATTGGCCGACAGGTGGGGTTGGTGCAGTATTTGTCTTTGCATTTGATGAGGAGCTTTACCACAAAGGATAAAACAACCTGCCCAGAGTAAGAATAGGGCTGAGCTGGAAAATGACCAGATTTGTTGAGATTCAGTTCATTGCTTTTTTTGCCATAAAGTAATTCATCTTCCACTTTGACTCCTGCTGTGCATTTAATCAGGTAATGAGTGAATATCTTACTTTGGAAATCCAAACTAATAATGGACATAAAAATCATGGTAAATGGTAAGATGCAATAAGACAAGTCACATCTTCCCTAATGACACCATAATGAACTGAATTTAAAATGAAATTCTATCATGAACAGTCACAGCCCATTAGGCAATGAAATTTCTTGTTAAAGTGACTTTTCAGAAGTACTTTGCAAAAAGTGAAAATGAAACAAAATTACAAATATTGTTGGAAGCCATTGCAGCCAGATCCTGGTAATGTTTTGGGGTAAACCTCCATGAGCTTCAGTGAGTATTTTGCTCATTCAAGGACATAAACTCTAAGAGCACTGACTGTGGATTACATGCCACAGAAATAATTTCTGCAAGGTTTAACAGCTAATATCACCAATTTATGGTCTAAAGTAGTGTACCCATTGAGAACAGATGGAAAAAGAAGTAAAAAAGAGGGGGTTAATTTCTTTGCTTTTGGTGATTTCTGCTTTACATGGATCATGCAGAACAGGGACAAAACACAAAGTCCCTTGATTTTTAAGCACCACATGCGTTGAAGAAAACATTTGAGGAAAGCAAGTGGGAACATTTCCCAAAAACAACCAAAAGGAGGTGCAGGGAATGGAAATTACTGTGGAGGTGCTTGTTTTTGTTGGTAAATGTTCCAGAATAACCTTTTTATAGATGCAAGTACTATTGTCATTGTCATCTTCAAAGCAAATTAAACAAAGCTTTCTCATCAACCATGATTTTTGTGAACTGGAGGTGGGTGGCATGAGAACTTAAATTGTAACAATATAACAACAGTAAAGGTCCAACTCTCATAGAGGAGCTGCA
Organism: Pycnonotus jocosus; assembly: GCA_013400435.1. Taxonomy (NCBI): domain Eukaryota; kingdom Metazoa; phylum Chordata; class Aves; order Passeriformes; family Pycnonotidae; genus Pycnonotus; species Pycnonotus jocosus. Next base: position 464,902 of record VWYP01029196.1, on the reverse strand, counting down.
GGGTATAGGTTCCTGTTGCTCATCAGGCCCTTTGGCATCCTCCAGCTGAAGGTATATCAAAAATGGAACCATAAACTCCCAAATCAAATGCTTCAAGAATTTTTACATTTCCTATTTTCTTTATTTACAATCTGGATATTTTGTAATACTTTGATCTCTTCTAGTACTAGTTATTAACCATGAGAGAAATAGATTTCTATATCCTTTTAAAAAGTTTCTTTTTTAAGTCAAAAGATCACTGCAAGTGCACATTTATTGTTCTAGTAGTATTAACAAAAATATCAGATATACAAAGAAAGTCTATTATATTACTGTAGGAATTAGGAGGTTTGGTGGGGTTTTGGTGGGGGGTTTTTTGTTTGTTTGTTTTTTTGTCTTTTTGAGCATCTGTTCTATAGTAATTACCATGCTTGGGTAATTCATCTAATGATTACAGGGCTGTTGGTAGAAGAAGCTGTAAAACAGCAAGTAAACACAGGCTTATGTAGCTTCAAAGAAGGCAAAAGAAGAAAATATACTGTTCTAAATGATTCACAATCCTGGATACCATCAGGATGCATTTCTGAAAGGGCTGCAGGCTTAGCTGATGTCATTGTTCCCAGCTGGAGCTCTCATACCAGCTCCTTTTGAAATCTGACCATTAGAGCTTGTTTTGATACATCCTTGAGTGTGAACATAAAAGCTGAAGTAAATTGTTTCATCAATACTGGTTTATAATTTTAGTCCAAAGCTGTCTAGGGTGCTTGCATACAGGGAGTAGCTCTGAATAGAAGGTAATTGTGTCTCTTATTCAATGTATCTACCTGGCAACGCTGTTTAGAATTGATGTTTGGGGAAGGAGAAGAGAAATGGAGAGGATGCTGCCTAGAAGACTTACGTGCTTTTAAAAAATTGGTTAAATTTTAACTCTGTGCATTTGGACGGAGATAAAATGGGGCAGATAGGTTTATTCTCATTTTACTGTGATGAAAATAGACCTTGATTCATGTGTCACTTTCCATGCTGATCTGCTGCTTTTACTTTTGTTGGTTTTGGTTTACAGCAAAGAGAATTGGGGCTTTAGTGTTTGTATCAACTGCTAATGTGGGCTTGTAGCCAAAAAATCTCTTTGCTGGTCCACCAAAACATTTGTCAATAAATTGTCAAATGCACAGTTGTTTTGAACTTAAAACCAGTTATGCACCTGCTCTAGAAAGTGTTATGGAGCAGTGAAATAGCATATTGTTCTTTCATTTTGCTACCCTAGATGGTTAAGCAAAAAAATAACTGGATTCCACTTTGAGCAGATCATAGGAAATAATAATCTGGCACTAAAATAAAGCTCCCCAGTAGGGCAAAGGATACAGCACTGATGTGATAATAAAAATACACAAAGCATACTAAACAAAAGCAAAGTCTGCTTTGGCAGGAAGAGTGAACTAAACTAGATCAGAGTTGGCTAAAAGACCAAATGGAGTCAGCAATATTTAGCATAAATAAAACTACAGCCTTGGAGCTTTTAAATCTCTGCCCGTCCTTTGAGCATCTTCCTGCTCACAGGTTGAATTTCATCAAGAAGCACTGAGCTTTTTAAACAAAGAGCAAAATGGCAAATAAAACCCAATGCATTAAAAGCATTTTAAAGCAGTGAGATTTGAGTTGGAACGTTTTGAGTTAAGTTCAGGGAAATGAAGGAGGGAACCACACCGGCATTCTCAAATGACAATGTTGTACACGAAAGGAAAATAAGTCAAAATTAAGAGGCAATCTCCATTCTATTTCTACAAGTAGTCCCTTGTATAACATTAAGCATAAGAGGCTGAAGCTCAGACTGGCATCCTCAGAACAAGCAATTTGGACAGGCTGAGTCCCACTGCACTTCAGCCACGCTTCATTCATTAAACATAACCCAGAGGTAGCAGCAGAGCTCTGTGTGCATACGTGCATGCTTTGCACTAATGCCTTAATGACTGCAGACTTCTGCTGGAGGGAGCAGGCAGGAGAAATGTCCCTCAATAACAGATCAGCTGACAGACCAGCTAACACAGCACAATCGTGTCAGGGCAGTTCCTTGGAAGTTTCCATCCCTTGTACGCAGCCATTAGGGATGCATGTGGAAATGTTCATGGATGCTGTTCATGATTGTGTTCTCCAAATGTTGTGCCCCTGGCCGAGGGTGCAGAGATAAGGATTGCAGGTGGAAAGGGATGAGTTTTCCTCAGGGGTGTGAGAATCAGTCACCTAGGCTGGCAGGGTATGGAGGGGAGCACTGCACACATCTCATTGTGCCTGATGGAATGGGAGTGGGAAGTGAAGATCACAGAAGAGAAACTGGAAATATGCTGAATTGAGTAGAAGCTGGATTGAGGAGGAATAACTGCTGGATTTGTGAGAGAGCATTTTGGAAGGAATGGGTTTTGTGTGTGGAGCTAAATAACTGGTGATATTTTGTATCTGAAAGAGTGTAGTGTTGGCTTTTGGAAATAGAGAAATGTCAGTGAAGTCTAAGCTACTCTTTGGGCTGCAGTAGCTGCAGGGGTGAGATGGGGTCCTGTAAGTGGGATAAGTGGAGAAGAAATTAGCAGGCCAGCCAGAAATGATTTAGGCTCCTGTCTCATCCCTTACTCTGCAGTAAGTAGCACAGGGACTATTGCTTCACTTATTTCCAGCTGCAGAAAACCCAATAGGCAGCAAAATTTCAGTGAAGAAGTGATAACAGCTCAGAATACAGAGTTCACAATTGAAATAACAAAGCACCCTTAGCTTCAGCACATATTTTTGTGCCCATAATAGATATCTACTATTTTATTTTGGTCACATTAGTGAAAGATACTGTCTCAAATTTATTTTTCACTTACTTTCTAAAATAAACAGTAGGTATGTGATTATTGGGTCCTTTTTCTCTCCAGTTACCAGCTGGGAACTTTTGAAATAGAAGGTAAATTATGTTCCCACTATCTTATCTTTGCAAAAAAGATTGTGATCAGATTGAGAAGGAGAGACCCAGATTAGCCCCTAGGGAAAAGGCAGGCTGAACTCCAGCACTGCACACTTGTCCTGTGGGAGCTGTTTGCTGGAAAGTGTGTTTGCTTCCAGCCTGGCTTCTGCAGAGATTGCTGCTCACCTGCAGAGTTCAGCCCTGGGGCAAAGGGGGAGTGAGGGCAAGGAGAGTGCTGCTGACAAGGAGTGTGGGGTTAGAGGGGAAAAGACTCAAATCTGTAGAGAACCATGTTTATGGGTTCTGCTGCTTTTCTGTTTCCCCTGTAGCTTGGTGCTCATATTAAGTCATATATTTGTTTAATTCTCCCTATGAAAAGCTTTACTTTTACTTTCTTTCAATGATTCCTTTTATACGTACTTTTTTCCATGAAAATGCATACAACTTTTGTCCAAAAAGGCTATTTAATTTCTTTTTGCTAGAACTTATGGAAGAAGGTGGGTGTCTCACATCAGTCCTTTCCTAGTAACTCTGGGTTTTTAACATCAGGATGGAATACTAATAAAAAAACCTCCCTCCATCCTCTGCCTGTAAATGACTAGGAACAAAAATGTTTACATGCCTGCTACTGCCATCATTTATGCAATCTAATTCTACAGTGCTGGGACCACCACTCTATAAATTTCAATTATGCCATTAGCAATAAGTCTTCACTGTGTAATTGGTACACTCACTTTATCTAATGGAGTATTTTCCCTCTAATTGACTTCAAATTTATCATATAAATGTCAAAGCCAAATTTTCCTATAATAACCTATTATCTCTGCTGTTCTAGCTCACTACACTCACAAGAAACAGAGCAATAATAATCCTTGGGGATAATGAGGGACAGAAGTAATTCACAAAATGCCAAAAAACTGACAGCTACCTCTTACCTGTCAAAACCAGAAACTTTTAATATATTCATTTAATTAGACTCCTTGTCCCCTTCACGTAATATTTTTCCTCTCACTATAATATAAGAATGAATGCAGATTTTGCTGGAAAATGAGAATATCTAGTGTTTAGATGGTAGACTTCCTTATGTTTTCAGACAAATATTCATGTTATCAGAGGCTTTCAAATTTCTCTCTTCACTCTGTAAGTGCAGCACAAGAAATAGGCTATTACACCATGACACAGAAATGCAAAGGCATAAAGAAAAGACTTTTTAATGTGTAAATTAATTTTTGAGAATAAATAGTAGCTGGGGGTGGGAATGATGCAAGTGTACTCATCAATCCCATAGATTTTACATAGGATCAGCTAAAAATGCATTACCATATCAAATTCCAGAATAGAAATTTATAGTTAATTAATTCTGGAAGTCTAGGCTGCTGCATAGAGAGCCATAAGAGTGAGCCTGAGATGAGTAATGGAACAGTAAACTTCAATTTCTATATTTTTTAATTTCTCTCTGTTTGAAGACTTTTCAGGACATTTCCTGTAAGATGTGTGTGTTTGGTGCTGTTTCTTGTTCCATCCTGAGGCAGAAATGGATAGGTAAGGAGCAAACTCTCCCTCTTGAGAAATCCAATTACACTACAATCATGAACTTTTTCATTTTGCGTGTGTCACACAACGTAGAAAGTGACTGAAGTTCAGGTAAGAGACGAAATTTTAATGCTGAGATTTTAAGTGATGCATCAGCTTGTTCCTTAGAAATGGAATAAAGGTTTTTGTTTATGGTTATTTTGGTTTTTTTGGATGGAAGTACCGTAAGTGAATAGAGTAGCAGGATTCAGAATACTTGCAAACATGAGGTAGGCATGGCAAGCAATCATGAAATGTTACTCTGGCAGAATTTTCAGCAAAGAAAAGGTTACAGTGATGTGAAATGAGAAGCTATGGTACTGTCAGGGTTTAACCCACAGGCAGCAAAACATCACAGCCTCTCACCCACCTCCCCCCACTACAGGGGGATGGGGGAGACAGCTGGGGAACAAAATAAAGTAAGATTTGTGGGTTGGGATAAAGATTTAATGGGTTTGATGGGACACAAAAGGAAGGGAAAATAATAATAACAACGATTACAACAATAGCAGCAATAATAATGATAATGGCAAAATAATTGGAATGTACAAAGCAAGTGATGCACAGGGCAATTGATCACCACCCACTGACCCATGCCCAGGCAGTTTTCCCCCAGGTTTATGTGCTCAGCATGATGCCATGTGGTCTGGGATATCCCTTGGGTATCAGCAGTCCTGGCTGTGTCCCCTCCCAACATCTTGTGCCCCCCAGCCCCCTCACTGGTGGGGTGAGGCGTAGGAAAGACCTTGGCTCTGTGTAATCCCTGCTGAGCCATAACTAAAAAATCCCTGAGTTATTAACACCATTTCCAGAACAAATCCAAAACACAGCCCCACACCAGCTACTAGGAAGGAAATTAACCATCCCAGCCAAAACCAGGACAGGTATTCTTCTGTATATGCCATATGGCCATCCTTCACATGGATTTATCTGAGGAGTAGGAGTTTAACCTACATAAGCTGAATATTTTCTGCTTCTTCAGCTAACAAAAATGTACCAGGTGAAAGCAGTGGGTGTTTAAATTCTTATGTGGAACAGTAGAAGGAGGCAAAAGTTCCTGAAGTGACTTGGAAGCATACAAATATTCACCCTGTGGGTGCAATCTTGACTATATAAATGCAGTATCTGAAAAATAAAGGATTGTAAAACAAATAAAAGAATGAAAAGTCTAAGTGTAGCCCTGTTCCTCAGAAGTGCACTGCTGGCAGATGATGGCATTCTTTCCTAGTGTGAGGAAAATGATTTACCCAGATAATACAAAGATAAAACCTTTTGTTAGCTTGAGACATAATTGCCTCAGACCCACCTCACTGTTTGCCACTGTTCCTTTTAAAAAAACTGATCTAAAAAGAAACACTTTACATAAATACACAAATGAGAGTCTATCAAACCAGCAAAGTCCTCCTGACACAGACAGAGCATAGCCTGCTTTGCCTTATCCTTCCAGCTGTGGGTAAAACAAGGCACATTTGCTCACTTGCAGCTTGCCTGCTCTCCTGGAGTCTCCACGAGCAGCAGGGATGGTGCTGCCTCACTGACACTGTCCACCAGCAGCCTTTAATGGGGTCACAACCTTCCAGTGACCTTTTTGAGAATGCAGGGCCAAGCACAAGGTCCATACAGGATAATTGCTGAGCCAATGAATATTGTCTAGAATTTGCACTCAGAGTTGAAGGTATTTACATGATCTGTGGCATTTTGCCCCTTTAAATTTTGCTGCAGCAATTCATTTAGTGACTTTTGTCTTTCAATGTGTATGAATGCTAGAAGGAGTTTTTTCCTTTTTTTTTTTTTTTTTTAATGGGGGTTAGCTGTATATAATAACTGTCTCCAAACTTCTTTTCTCAGCAGGAAATCTGAAGAAGTTGCAGGGGTATCGTAGCTCTGCTGAAGACTTTGATGGGAATGACAAGCTACAGGATAGTTTTCACACTCCTTTGGCACGTGGGTGTCTGAAAATGGATCTCCAGTGTTTCTAACACCTCAACAGAATTTATACCCTTGCCCATGGGCTGCCCTGAAATTTAACTGCTCAGGAATATTAGGTATCACTTGGTGTACTGAGATTTTTATGCATTGATTAATTTGGGCTACCTTGGACCAATAGCTTGTGACCTTTGTAGAGTTTGCATTTAATTTAATCTTATGGAGCCATTGTATCGACTGGAACAAAAAAAGACAAAAACAGCCTGAATTTCTGTTCATTTGAAAATGTGTTGACAAGGGACCTTTCTACCTAACAAAGTCTTTTCTCAGTCAAAACTGATGAGAAGCAGATGATATTGCCTTTATTGAACAGATTGCACTATATAATATATATCTTAAACAATTTGGGGCATGTCTTTTAGTGCCAAAAGTGAATATTTATATCCTAAGGAGACACAATTAGTTCTTAATATTCATTCTTTTTAAAAGGAAGTCCCAAAAGATTAGCCCAAATATATTATATAATTACTCAGAGAAATAAAAGTAATCTGAACCTCAAGAAATCTATGAGTTATTGAGCCAGCTTCAAACATTTTCAGGAGCTCGATTTTCCTATATCCCCATTATTTTACTGGATAATGCAAGTATTGTCACTCCAATGATAGGTGGTTATAATATATCTGCAGACTGTTGGCAGAAGAAACAATTTTAGGGGAAATGCTCATCAACCCGGTTTTTTACTGTTATAAAAACCAAACTGAAATGAACATTCATTTTCAAAATGGTAAATGTGGATTATATTTTTCCTAGAAGTATAAAAAGAACACCTTCAATGCACTCAGTGCATAAGTGGATAAACTTCAGAAATTTTATTTAGTTTGGGCTTGTCCAGATATATTAGATTGTGACTGGAAAGTTTGTATAAGCTTTGGAGGTCTTCCCTTGCCCTGTTCAAAGTTTTTGCTCTCTTGAAATTTCATTGTTTCTTTTTCTTTGCACAGCCAAAAAGATGGGGGTGGTAGCTGCCTTAGAAACCTTCTCTACCAGTATAAATGATAAGTGAAATTACCAGGGGGTTCTTGGTCAGGAGAAGGACTTCAGACATGAGAAATGCAAAAAATAAAAACACAAAAGGAGAGCATAGGTATAGTAGTTCCATTTTGAATTCCAGCCAAAATATGATGATAGTTTGAGCATAACTGCACATGAAGTACAGAAAGCATCCATACATTTCCCTTCCAAGGAACAGAAATGTTGTTGTTTAGTAGTAGCCTTGTACTTCTCAAGGTCCAAATATGTGACATAGCCCCAAAATAATCTAACACCATGCTGGTAGCAAGGTATTTACAGCAAAATGAATCAGGGCTTGTTTGATCTTACAAATTCTTACAAATAAATGTGTTTCAGTACAAGGTGTGCTCATAGCTGGGCATCTGCTGTGCTGCAGTTTACTGTAGGTTTTTTCCTATTCACTTCTATAACTTTAGGTACATCAAGAACAAAATGGAAATTGCATGCCCAAATCCTGCATGCAGCTTTGGAAATATCAGTTGTCTCTTAATCTTAGTTTGCCAGAGGGCCAAGAGACTTTCAGCAGCAAAAAAATGACTGTTCCTCGATTGGTGTGGGTTGAAAGGACAAATTGAATTGACATTTACTTTCTTTAAAGTTTCAGCTGTGTAAAATGTCCCTTTATGGATAAAATCCAGGCTTAAACAAGACAGAAATGGAAACCCCAATTTTGTGCTTTAAAAAAGAGAACAAAAACCATCAAAAAACCAAACTCAACCAACCTGCCAAAAATCAACCCTCCAGATAATAAATTAGAACTATTGCAGCTGTGCCATTATGGTTTTAGATAAACTTGTTAATGTCATAGGAAGCGGCATCACTGCTCATAAGTATGAAAAAAAAGCAGCCTTTTCAGACTGCTTCCAATGACTTCAGCCTGTTATTGTTGAATAACTGCCTTTGCAAGTTTTGCAATCCATATCTAATATGTGATCAACAGATATTATAGATCTATCTTCTTGTGTCAGTGATTTTCTGCAGATTGCAGTTTCTGCATCTTATACTTCACTAAGCTGCATACCCAAACAGGAGAGAATGAAAAATTCTCCATTTCTGTGCACTGAAGTAGTTGAATTAAGCCTTGGCTATGAAAAAAAAGGAATCCATTAACACATTTCCTGTAATTCTGGTTCTGTATGAGTTATTAAATGGAAAATACAGTTTTAGAAAGGATGGCTTACAGGTATCTCTTTATTGCAGACCTTTATGAAGAGTGAAATAGGGAAACATTTCTCTGGAAAGCAGCACCAGAGAAGTGTTTAAAGTGACTTCTTTTTATAGTGCTGAGATGAAGGAAGATCAGTGAAGAAACTAGTTTCTTATGCAAAAATAGGAAATATACTTGATCAGATGTCCAAGACTAGCCATTACACACCTGAAATATCTCATCTGTGAAAACATTCCTGAGGTGTTTTCTGAAGACCTGATGCTGTGGATCATTCAAAAAAAATTAAAATTGGAACAGAGGTTCCAAAACTGAGAGGGACACATGATTGAGACAGATCTTGAAACTTATGCCAGCAAAGGGTGTTTACTCCTTGAGTGTGCCCTTTGATGGCATAAATTGCAGGATCTATCTCAGTCATGAGATTCCCTTCCATCTTCATGCCCAGATGTTTAAGCAGCCTGCTTTGCTGTCAGCAGTGTTCAGTCACATTCCTGGGTTCGCTGGACCTTTGGCAGTGCTGGGCTGCCATCCCCACTCATGCTATAGAGCATTCCTTAATGGTTTTAATTCCATCTGCTGCCAGCTTGACCAACTTACATCCTCCCTATGTTTTGTCAAGAGATTCAATTCACAATGAAGCCCCTAGGGTGCACTGGAAAGGCTTTCTCCTCCTTCTCCTCCTTCTCCTCCATTCTCCTTCCTCTCTTGGGTCCCGTACTCTGCAGTCTTGTGCCTATGAATATGTTTATATATATAAGTATTTTTCTTTAGCAGTGTGAAGAAAATATACTCTTGTGTAAGTATTTGCCAGATTGAGTCTTAAATCTGCAGTGTAGTGTTTCCCTGTGCTGTTGAATATTTATCACGCTTTACCCCAGAGATTGTTGTATTTCAGGGAAGAGCTGAGTTGATATATCAAGGCTATGAGTCTTGCCAGCTCTTCACTGTATGTGTAGTACTGCTGAATAAAACAGGGCACCAGTGCAGCTGAACTTCTCACTGGTGTAAGTATTGACAGGATCACCCCCTGCTCCTTCAACTGTTCAAGGAAAGAAAGAGAAATATTGATTTGTAGAAAGAGCTGCTGAATGAAAAAACTCCATGAAGTGTATTAAAATACGTAGAAAAATTACTTTCTGTCTGAATGCTACATCAGTGCCTGAGAACTTTTTGCAACTGAAACAGTGTTTACTACCAAACACGTTGCTCAGGAAATGTGCCAGCACCATGAAAATAACATTGGCACTGGACCATCTCTTCATCTGTGATATTTATCATGGAGCAATATCCAGGATCTTGACTGTGAGTTCATGCTATGGAATACAATGAATGTAATATCAAGGAAATGGCAGATCAGATATAGCTGGGGTCTGTAATCCAGTACAGCATCCATCACAGTGTGAAAAGGAGAACTGCTGATCTTGAGAGGCAACAGTATATGGAGCAGAAATGTTACATTTATTTTTTGCTGGATTGAAAAAAAATGCATAATTTCACAACCAGGGAAAAATCATGATGAAGTAGATTATACCTTTATTTATTCTTAACAGGCACTGTTTTGGGTTTTAGTTCTGCCTTTTGAAGGCAAATAGGTACGAGAGAGTTCCATAATAGTATTTGTATCTATAATCAAGGATGTATTTTTCTCAAGGTGGAGGAAAACTGAGCCCTTAGATCTCAAGATGGAAAGAGGAGCTTTGCTTGAAGAGGAAGGCTTTAGGCAGTCCCTTTGCAGTGTTTTGCATTTTGCTAAATGAACTACACTGCAATTAACTCAGGGTGCCACTTCCCAGCATGGTCAGATGGAATGGTGCACTGGACCTACCTGGTTCCTCAAGCATCTGCTGCAGGCTGCTCTCAGACCTGAGCAGAGACAGGAACCTTTGCTCTTATTCTCCACCTGAAACCCTCTGATGCTTTTGGTTTTGAGTGTGACCAAACACCGACAGAGTGAGGGGATTTTCTCCTCAGTGGTTCCCACCTCCCTCCTGAAAACACTTTGAGGAGGGAGCTCTTGAACTCGTGAGAAACCAGGGACAATCTCCCAGTAATTGTTATTGGTGTCAAATCAAGTCTCAAGTGGACCTGGTGGTGGCATCTGGTGCGGGACCAGAAGACTTTACTGTACCACCCTTCTGGCTGCCCACGGTATGAAAAGTGCTCATTATTCTCTTCTCCCATTGATTCCTCAAGTTTTTTTATGAGCACTTCCAGATAATGAAAAACAGGATATGGATATATATTTAAAATGTGTATGTTAGTGAGTATTTATTTAAAGTTTTATAGTGAGTGCATAAAATCCAGGGAAGAGTCTCCAGATGTTGAATACACTGCACAAATTCAGTGAAGTACTGATATATATTAGCATCATTGTCAATTGTTATGAGCACTAACCAATTCAATCTTTCATTGCCATTGTGCTTGAGTACTTTGACTTAATGATCCCCATCCTAGAGAGAACTCTATTAGCATTTGCAGATGTCTCTGTAAATGTAGGGGTGAGAAAAGCTTTAGGATGTGAAATAATCAGGCTATATACTGGTAGTCTCTTGCTGTTAGTGGAGTATTTGAAATCCTCAAATTGGTTTCTTTTGAATGAATACAGAATTTTAAACTCCTGCTTGCAATTCTTTGTCACTCAGTTAATCGAGCATGCTTGAGGGTGGCTAAATTTCATCTTCAGGAAATTCACATGTTTTAGAGATTCCAATTTACATCCCATAATTAGAGCATCATGAGAGCTCTGAAAGGGTGCTAAACTTGTTACAATGCTTGATCAATAATGTATTGCATCTTAACTGTTGTGTAGAAAAGGCTGTCCTTTGCTAGTCCAGGTGTTTTATGAACAGATGCCTCCTTTTAGGATCTATACAATCTCTACTTTTCTTTCTTTCCTATTTGAATACAAAAACTTGTTATACGTTTTCACTGACCTCTTAACTATCTATCAGTTCCACGGAATGGGCTGTGTTAATGCAACTCCAGTGTTCAAGGTCAAACTGCTGTAAATAGTAATTCAGCCCTGTACAGAGTCCCAGATGATGTCTGTGTGTAATAAGGCACAAGAAAGGTCCAACGATGACATTTTGCCCAAACAATCTGCTCAATTCTGTTGCTGTATCAGGGGCTTCTGCTGTCTCTGCAATGTCATCCAAAGTTTCCCACTGTTTTAAAACAATTCCCATTGTTTTAGAGGTTTTTTCTTTTTTATTTTCTTTTCTTTTCTTTTCTTTTTTTTTTTTTTTTGTGCATTTCAATTATGGCTTTTATTCAGCACTACCATTTAATTCCTGAAAGTTACTTCAGTTTGACAGTCTCTGATTTAGCTGTTATCTATTTCACAGCAATGTCAAGAGCAGCATGATAAAGTGGGCAACTTTGATTGAATATAAACAGGATCTGGACAGTTCAATAAAAGTTCCTTGCATGTTTAATTCCTACCTGTCAGTGTATCACCAAAAGCACATAAGAAGATTTATGATGATCTTGGCTCACTTCCTTTAACTCACCTAAATGCAGTCCATTAATAGGTTTATGTTTTATGCATATTAATTGTACTGCATGCTATTTTTCTATGGCAAGTCAAATTAGAATTGGATTGAAAATATTTTTAGCTGTATTTGTGCATTATAGGAAAACATCCACTGCAAAAAGGGTCCAGATGAGCTCTGCACAGAACTGAAATATTAACTGAACTTCTCAAAACCATGTCAGTTTGCTGAGGTCCTCATTGTATCAATTGTTTCATGTATGAATAGGATGTAAAATTAACCAGCTCTATTTTTATACCACCTATTTAAATCCATGGCCTTGCTGTATCGAACCTGGTGAGTCTAGAGTTCACATTTCCCTTTATTTGATTGAAATTAACTTTTCACTCATGTAACTAAAAAGAATACCAAGTCAGTATTCCAAACTGTTACTCGTTGATGGATGTTTTTTTCAAGTTGATGTATAGAAAATATGCAAAATAGATACTTTAAACATCTCCATTTGAGAGCCCCAGCTCTAGAGTTCCTTTGAAGACACAACCTGTGTCTGCAACGTGTATTTTGGACATTGTTTGACACTGGTTTTGTGTTCTAAACAATGGCTGACATCTTCTAGATCTTTGCAGGGCTGTTTTTCCTTTATCCTTGATGGGACCTGGACTTGTTTTTGTTAAAATTCTCTGGTTTTTTTAACAGTGAGGAATGCTGGGATCAGTCAGCAAATTCACAGCCTCTAAAGTAGCAGGAACACTGCAATGATTCAAAACCCAGCCTGTTTGAGGCTGCTGCTTAATGACAGGTTACAGCTGCATGGAAAGGGTCGGGTTAAGTGACCATGTTGTTATTTTCATTTCCCCATGAATGCACAGACCATGCCCTGTGGTTTACTTGTTATCTAGGCAGCATGGAATGAAATGGACACAAATACTGGTCCAGTGGACAGCAGTTAGTGAAACACTGGCAGGTAGTATAAGAACACAGCTGGACCCTGAAACCAGAGCAACAAACACCTGTGCACTGGTACCTTCTATTTGTTGCACATCTGTCTCTCTGAGCTGTTTCTCTAAGAGGAGAATATGATATCACCAAGGAGAAATGTCCAAGGTACAGTCTTATAACATTTCTGCATCCTATTCTCATTTGATTTCTCTTTCATTAACAGTACAAGCAGAGCACTTGCAAATCCAGCTCTGTCTTTATAGACTTGGATTTTTCTCATAGGTTGATTCTTTCTAAATGCTACACCATCAGGGCTTAATTATAACATAATTGCAGTGGGTGTATTTTTCATCTGCTGTGAGTACCATTTCCACTGTTTTATGTCCTTTTGAGAGTCTAAGTACTTGAGTCTGATGAAAATGAACAAAAGCAATAAGACTTGAAATACATTTCTATTTTTCTTTTAAATTAGCTTTTTCTTTTTTTCTTAAATACAACAAACAAAGTTCCCAGCTGATTAGAAGCAAATTTGAAGTCAGTTTAAAGATAAATGGCCTTTTCTTCTTACCTTTAATTTTGCCTGAAACTACCAGATGAGCTAGCTGGAAAAACACTGAGTTCTTTTTTTTTTTTTTTAACTGACTGCCTCTGAACTTGCCCAATCCATTTTTAAACCTGCTGTTACTGTCTGCTTTGATAAGCTTGTTAAAAAAATAAATTAAAGCCCCATAAAATTAAAAATTAAATTAAAGCCATGTAAAAAGGACCTGCTTTCATCTCAGTATCTCATTCCAGTGTGTTTCTCATTCTACTGGTTCTCATTCTACTGAGAGCTTGGTGAGTAAAGGTTCTCCACATTGTCAAATGGTGTCCATGACTTTGTACACCTCGGTCAAGCTCTTCCCCAGTGCACTGTGGAGTACATTTTACTTATTTAATTGGTGTTACAGGCTGTGGTGTCACTGTTCACTAGATGACAGATGTTGTGCTTTTCAGCAGCTCTTAGTTTAATGCACTATTTGGAAATAAGAATCTGGCAGAGCTGGGCAGCAGGATCAAAAGCTTAAAAGTGGTATTGCTAAAAGACTTGTTGGTTAGCAAAGTGTTCCTTAAGGAAGAGCCTCAGCAGGGGAAATCCAGCTTGGCAGGGAAAGCTGGCAGCTTAGAGGCTCATGAAAATCATTACAAATTTATATTGTGAAATTTGGTGAGTTGGTGTCTGATTAAGCTGTTAAAGATTTGCTCCTTCTTTCTTATCTGAAAGGAGATTGTAAGCCAGATGAGCATCAGCCACTTCTCCCAGGACACCAGCAACAGGACTAGAGTGCATAAACCTCCAGCTGCACCAGGGAAGATTCAGGCTGGTCACCAGGAGGAATTTCTTCACTGACAGGGTGGTCCAGCACTCCAATGAGCTGCCCAGGAGTCACCATCCCTGGAGGTGTTCAAGAAATGATGTAGCAGTGCAATGGTTTAGTTTTCAAGGTGGGATCAGTCAAAGGTTGGACTTGGTGGTCTTGGAGCTCTTCTTCAACCTTAGAGATTCTGTGATTCTGTGCCCTTTCCCTTTCTTTTCTGTTCTGTCCTTGGCACACTACATTTCTCTCTGCAGAAGCCCCGTTGGGGCACTATTTTCTGTGCTGTTGCTATCCAGGACCAATTTCTATGCAATGGCACAAAGGAGAATAAGAAAGGTGGAAATTAATGAAATAAATGGTTTGGTAGCAGTCAGAATAATGTTGCAAAATAAGATAACTTGTTATGCTTTAAAGATTTCTTTAAGCTGCACACAATTCTGCAGCTCTCACAAAGGCAGAGAAGTGGTGAGAACCAATAGTAATGAAAGGAAAATAAGGATGGATGATTTTTTTAGCTTTTTTTTTCCCACAGAAGTTCTCCATCTGCAGCTCACAAACCACCTGTGAAATGTAGGAGGTTTCTGCTGGGTTGCAGCCAGAAGCTCTTGTGTGCTTATGATGTACAATACGCCTACTCCTAAAATTGTCTCAAAATCAGTGTCACAAAAAATTCAAGGGAAATGGAAAAGCAATGAAACCTCCCGGGTTGCATTTATCCAGGAACAAAATGCCATCCAAATGGGATTCCTGCATCCCACAGCACGAGAAGGCAGCACGAGAAGGAGTCATCACACTGAATTCAAAAGGATGGGGCAGGGATTGGGAGCTCTGGGCAGGAGTGAGTACAGAGGTGATCTGATGCCAAAGTAAAAGGCACAAGTGAGAAGCCAATTTTTTGGAGTGGCACTGGGATCAGATGAGACCTTAAAGGGAAAAGAGAGACAAGGAGGGGGCAAAAGTAGAACAGGTATTGATCTGGTAAAAGTTTGGGTACAGGAGAGGGAACCTGGAAGTGGCTGAGCCAAAGATGGAAACAAGGTATTAGATTGGAGCTGTGAGGAAAAAAACTGAGTAATATCCTGGGATGGTGGCTGGGATGTGAAGACAGAGAGGAGGAATAGATCTGAATAGTGTGTGAGTTTGGGAATGAATGTTATTTGATAATGGCATTTGAAATAGCTTTTAAAATCCTAAAGAGAGGAACTGAGGACCAGGAAGTGGCAGAAACATGAAAAGTGAGGCACAAAAGGGTCCTTTCAAACCTTTGAGGGAGCTCAAGGGAACCAAGTTTGTTGTTTCGTTTTTTCTGCAAGTGTCTGTGAAATCTAAAAGCAAAGTCTGTCTCTCATTCCCTTTTGAGAATTGCTTCCAAAGAATGAAAAAAATGATAAATAATCGTAATAAATAGTGATAGATGATCATTGGAGTTGCAGATGTCATAGAATGCCAAATTAATGTCCATCTTCATATGGATATTAGGATACTATTATGAGCAAAATTATTATTTTATTTTTTACCTTTGTAATTTTTCCCTTTTTCTCGCTCTCTGTAAAGTTTCAGATGACAGACAATATTTTATCAAAGGTCTCATCCTTTAAAACTTGATCTCTATTGAAACAAAGTAGAAGATGCTCAGTTCATTGCTCTGTCACACATTGAACGGGCTCCTTATGTGTGGGTGGAGCTGAGAGGAGAGTACATCCCATCTGCTGGAGCTCATACACCTGGATCTGCAGCAAGAAATGATCTTTCACTGGGATTTACCAACCACAGGTACTGAAGAGAAGCTCTTGGTTATATTTATGTCTTATACATGTGTCACGCCTGCTCTAATAAGCACAGATCTTTCTTGTGCTGCCAGCTCCTACTTATGTGCATTTATAAAGTCAGATAACTCTTGACCTCCCAATCAAGCTGCTTCTTGCAGAAATAAATGAGAGTGTTGCCTTATGCAAAAAAAAATTAGGTGGAAAACCACATGGAAAGTAACAAGTAACTGAAAGGATCAAGTCATTTCGAATGGATGTCATTTGGTGTGGGGTGGGGTTTTTACAGCCTTTAGACACTTGTAGGTTTTGTGAACTAATGAGGTGTTTGTGGCTGGAGGAGGGATGTCACAAGGGAGCAGTCCTTGCAAGTCAGCCTGGGTGATTGATCCATCTATTTTCCCTTCTAAGAGCATACACACACACTAAAGAGGGAAAATGTGCATCAAACTCTGCAGTTTCTGTTGGACTTTGGAAGAAAATGGAGGTAGATAGATAGATAGATAGATAGAGGGAAAACATTAAGGGTGTTCAGTAATTCTATGATTTTATATTTTTACTAACTGTATTAAGCCTCTTTTTGATTTTTATTTTTATTTTTTAATACATTCTTCTTCTTCTTCTGAGGATTTCATAGTTTAACCTCGCATGAAATCTAGAAGGAACCTCCCCCTTCCCATTATAAAATTTTGAAGTGGAATGTGTTCAGAAACCATGGGGAGCAGCGATGGGTGGAAGTGAAATGAAATTTCTTTTGACAAGAAGATGACAAGAGACGAGACTGGAGAGATTTATGCATACTTTGGGATTAAAGACCTAAACTGATACATCTCATAGCTGTCTTGGGATGAGGCATTCACTCTCTATTTGCAGTGAAAACTTACTTTAATGATTTTAACATTTACCCAGTAAATTTTTCTCCTTGATATATAATTCAAAATGCCGTATCAACTCCTTGAAGGCTAGACACACTTTTCATTTTCCTGTGGAAATGGATCACCAGGTTGTTGCATCACTGTGTTCATCTCAGGGCTGGGTGGAAGGTTTTAGTCAGGACCAACCTTCTGTGGCAAAAGGATTTGTGCCAAGTCAGTTCTGGTGGAAGATATTTAAAATAATGGTTTCTGATGCTGAGTCACAGTGCTGTCACAGCACTATTAATAATAAACCAGGAGAACATTTGTCTTGCCATATGGGATGGAACTGGTCCAATGTCTGCCTTTGGTATGGATGGCATTATATAATGTTGAGCATCAGGCATATACATTTTCTCTTCCCTCCTATCCCTCCTTGAATGCACAAGACAGATTTCAACTGTCTTAGGGAATGAAGTGTTGTTAGAGAGAGAGTTGTCTTGATTTCTTTTGGGAGCTGTGGCAATTGTCAAGGATTCCTTCCCTGCCTCAGTCACTCATAAGGAGATTTAGTTAAACTGTGTTAAATTCTGTGCCCACATTCATAGTCAGAAATAAAATGTCCTCAATTTAATTTGATTTAACTTAAATTACTTAGGATGGCAAAGAAAATTT
Organism: Pycnonotus jocosus; assembly: GCA_013400435.1. Classification (NCBI taxonomy): domain Eukaryota; kingdom Metazoa; phylum Chordata; class Aves; order Passeriformes; family Pycnonotidae; genus Pycnonotus; species Pycnonotus jocosus. Next base: position 447,165 of record VWYP01029196.1, on the reverse strand, counting down.
AATCAAGGCATTTTCAACTCTTAATACAAATATCTAATGCAATTTGGCTAAACCACTTCACAAATTCATTCAAATTAACCCCTTTGCCTCCATGCTGACAGACTTAGTGTGCCATGGACACTTTTTAATGTGGATTAATAACAGTCCAGTTATCAAGAATCCTGAAGAATTTTGGCACTAATCATGAATTCAGAATAGATATCCAGGTGAAATTTTCTCTCTGTGCTTCTGTGTTAAGATTTCAAAATGTACAAAGTTTTGCCTGGTAGGCCAGGGAAGAGCATGAATCTGAGCTCCTAGGGTGGGCTTTATGAAGAAGCTACACAAAAAATACAAGTTTTGCTGGGTCCCACAAGCCCAGTCTAAGTCGCCCCTGCAGTATTCACTGTCTCTCACTGTAGGACACATATTATTGGGTTTCATTTATTTGGGGTTTCAGTTGCCCCCCAAAGCTCAAATTGGCCATTTAAGATATCTTTCTTGATGTAATGCCCTTGAGCTCACTGTGCCCAGCAACACCTTCTAATAGGAGAAAACAGAGCTCCTGTGCTGCTTTATATCTTCAAATGTGTCATCCTCTTCCTCCAATAGGTGTGATCACCTTCCCTCTCACCTCCTTCCATGCCTCCAACCTTTGTGTCACCTTTTTTCCCTGGAGGAATACTTAGCCTTTCTCTTTTCTCCTCATATTTCTAACATTGTTCTTCTCAGTAATAAATTGGTGCCAAATACATTTCATAGCATTCCCATCCCAAGTAATTTGGCAGCTATTTTAAAAACGAGATTGTACAAGGATTAGCAAAGTAAACTACCCGTAAATATTGAAGATGACTTAACTAATGGGGAAGATGTAAGGCAACACAGTGAGTAAAGCAAATATTTAAAATAGAAAAGCAGTGGAATAGAGTTGTTTTCTGTCTTAATCAAGTAAAATTCTTAAACAGCTATCCTGGTAAAGTAAAAAAAAAAATAAATCAGTTTATTCTTATGGAGAGATAACATATGAGAGATAGATTTTAAGCTGAGGCATTTGCTATCATGCTTTAAACTATCACCTTCTCCTTTTTGTTAATATTGTAGATATCTTTGCACAGCATAGTTCAGACACTGCCTGTTTAGGTGAGGACTATAGCACCATGTTATTACCAGACACTGATAAATCTTGCTTCCATGCCTGCTTAAAAACTGTATTGAGAAAGCCATTAAAATAAGGAAAAGTGAATTAGGATTTTATGATGTTTGAGAAAGCTGCAGACCTGAGATAAAGAATTCACTTGCCTTTTTTTTTTTT
>VWYP01029196.1:316932-445848 GCA_013400435.1 Pycnonotus jocosus | reverse complement strand
TTTTTTTTTTTGAATAGGCATAACATGCATCTCAGGATAAGCCCGTGTTTGCTTCACTGAAATGTGGTTTGAAATGAATGTGCATGGGAAATGGAAAACATCTCCATTTCTAATCATGCTGCTGCCTCATTAAGGATAGACAGTATCCTGATTCTAACTAAGAAACTATTCTTTTTCTGTTGCAGGAACCTCAGGCTGGCTGAGTGAAATGTTCCTTACAAGAGTACTTCAGTGCTAATGACAATAACAATAGGGAAACCAGCAATTCAGTGCTGGAGGATGCTGCTGAGGAAACATTGACACGAGGGCAGGTAATTAGTGCTGCTGCTTCTATTAAAATTAGGGGGAGGAAAAAATCAAAATGGAATCAACAGAGCAAAGGGGTTATTAAATTGAAAAAAAAATCTTATTTACACTCTGAATCCAGCTGAACTAAATAAACTAATCAATATGATGGGCAAATTCTATTAACAGTAGAAAAAAAACCTGAATGAATAATTAAAGTATAACAAAGTAGAGTAAATATTTGGAGGACAGGGGTAAACCTGACAGAGCCTGAGTTTTAGCTGTGGTAGAGTTGCTCCTTTTCAGCTTTTCTCTGGCTCTCTAATCAAAGACATAATTCTGCATATTATCCCTTTCAGTGGCTTCACTCTTGCCAAAATGAGATGGAGCATATGTGTGGGGAGGAAGAAAAAAAAAAATGCATCTCTGAGCACCAAAGAGAACTTGACTCAGCCAAAGTTGGAAGAAAGCTTCATGTCAGCCTTTTGCAGATAGTTGATTAATAATTCTAATAGAAAATGAACTTCTGTGGCCTGGGTTTCTTTTTGATGTAGCATCAATGACACTCAGCAACTTAGAGCAATTATAAGTTTGGCACAGACTCTTCAATGAATACATATGGAAGTAGCCAACTGGTAGTTCTTTTTCCAAATCCCAAGCAGACTTTCTAACCACAGAATGGTGTTGCCTTTTTTCCCCCGACTTTACAAGCAATAGATTTTTTTTCTTCCAGCTTTGAATGATGTTATTTGATTTAATGGACAATTTGGAACCTCTTGCAGGTCAGGGATGGGCTGTTTTTCTTTTTATATAGTTCCTAGAATAATGACTTCTCGATCTTGATTGGAGCCTTTCAGGGCTTCAAATAAATTGAACCATTTTTCTCACTTATGCTTTTGCCCTTGTGTCTGGGGGTTTGGGAGAGGGATTGGAACTGGTTTGGGTGTAGTGACCTGCATTCTAGGCAAAAGAAAAATGAATGGGGATTAACAGATTTGGTAAAAAACAGAGACTTTCCTACAGAATTATCTGTTAGAGCAAACAAAATATTTTGTTCTATCTGCCTTATTATCTTTTTCCTTGCCATAGTCAAATAAAATGCAGGGTTTAGTTTTGTGTCAGTATGAAAATTAATTAGCATAAATTGTAAACTCACTGTCTTTCTGGGAGCGCTGCTTCCTTGTTATTTCCTTTCAAATGGAATCCTAAAGGGGGAAAAATCAGATACCATGTTATAAATATTGCATTATCTTTAACCGATTTATATTTATAAAGCTAATTCCACTTCTTAAAGCAATTCAAACAGGGAAAATGCTTCTCTGTAAAGGTTGGTTTACAAGTTGGATCAAGCATGCTGATGCAGTCAAAACGAATGGGGGTCCTTGCCTGATTGTCTCATTTTTTACATGGCCTCTTCCCCTTTTCTCATGTTATTTTCCTCAGTTTAGTAATATACTCAAGTGAATATTTTTGCTAAGAAAATAACCTTGTGCAAAACACACATTTGAGTTGACAGCATCTCCTGACCTTCGTGCATATTATATTGTAGCACTGGTCAGCTCAGAGCTCTGCCTCAGTGGAAATTTAGGCCTTGACATTGTCCCTGTGTGGAGCTCAGGACAGGTGGAAATTGGAGGGCTCAGGACAGGTGGATATTGGAGGGCTTTTCTCAGGGTGACATAATTGGCTGCCACTGTGCTGATCCTGCAGAGGTGCTGGGTAATGTCACAGCAGGTCAGCTGTATTTCCTAAACCTGTGTGAAGTGCCTCAAGTTACAGCAAGGATTAATGAGGCCCCCCAAGAGCCCAGTTTTTAGCATCCCTTTTATTCAAAAGCAGCATTGGTTGTTAGTTTCTAGAGATTAAAATATGAGAATCTTTAGCTGAAGTCTCTGGTATGCCCAGCCCATGCTGAGCAAGAGTTACCAGTAACAGCTTTAAGAGGTTTTGTGAGCCAGAGATTTGAAGCTCTCCCCAGGCAGGAGGGAGGTAGGAACTGATTGGACCAATTTCATCTTAACTGCCTCAGAGGCAGGACAGGAAATCGTAAATATGAAATATGAACTCAGAATAATCTGTAATTGATTGCAATTTGCAGCAGAGCAAGGGAATACAGGTGAGGTCTGATATCTGGTGTAGGACCTGTGACTCTGGGCTATTTTTTCCACAGGATGAGTTCAAATTGCAGTTGCAGGTACCCAGACAAGTCACTCAGGTGATTAGTTCTGTAAATGTAGATTTTGCTGTGTGGTGAAAGAGATGGATTAGAGTGAGAACTCTGGAAATTTTCCTTACAAGACCAGCCTAAGGCTGAACATTGCTCTTCTTGTCTGGCACAGAGAAAGAATGGGTCTTTTTTGTCTCTGAAATCACACTTCCTACACTTAAAATTGTGAAATCACCCACCTTGAAGGCTGCTGAGGGGACTAACATTTCTAGAGAACTGACATTGATTAGACAGAAAACTGCACAGTTGTGCAATGCATTTGCTATCAAAGGAAAATGGATAAACCTAAATCTTCTGAAACCAAGACAGAGTAATCTTTTAAACTGCACTACCTGGGGTCTTGCTGGAGCCTCTTCCTTCCACCAATAGTTGCACAACTTAAAATAAACACAGTTAGATGGGATATTGGGAAGAAATCCTTCCCTGTGAGGGTGGTGAGGCCCTGGCACAGGGTGCCCAGAAAAGCTGTGGCTGCCGCATCCCTGAAATGTCCAGGACCAGGTTGGACAGGGCTTGGAGCAACCTGGGACAGTGGAAACTGTCCCTGCCCATAGCAGAGAGTGGAATGAGATGATCTTGTTTCCTTCCAACCCAAACTATTCTGTGATTCTGTGACATTACTCTGCCCCATCTGCTGCTTTAGTTTATGGTAGGACTTCATCTTGTTTGTCCATGGTAAGGCAGGACCACATAGAAGCTGTGAATATGCAAGAAGCCTGCATGAGAATTAGTTGCCATTGCTTTTGTCAAATTGTAGTGTCTCTGAGTGGGCACAAGTGTGCCTTAAATTAGTGCTGCTAAAGGTGACCACCTGTTACAGAGCAGGTTCTGTTCCCCACAGGCACTAAAATAAAGTTTTCCTTTGGCTCACTGCTTTTAGGCTCCCTAGGGTTCCTGTTTAGGACTGCCCTTTTGCTCATCAGCTAAGGATGTCTTTGATCCTTGTAAGAGCAATGAATTAAAAAAAAAATTGTTGTTCTCACCCTTTAATTAGCCCCTTTCTTTTCAAAAATAGAGTTGGATACCACATAATTTTCCTAGATCAATTTTTTGAGTCACTTATTTTATTTAATAATTCTATGATATGGCCTATGCAACATCTCATGTTGGATAATTTATTTTCTCTCTGGCATAGAAAGCCATTAGCCTTAACTATTTATTCAGTAACATTTTTGTTCTATTTAATGGTGTCCAATTCATCTCTGGGATTAGCACTGTGAATACCAACCAAGCTTCTGCGAGTTTTTCCCACAGGTCCGGTAGAAGTTCATATTTTATGTAAAATATAAATTGTAAAATATATTATATTTTACAATTCTAATGCAGTTATTCATCACGTATTCAAGAACAGGCATTTATCACAGCCCTGACTACAGGAATTTCACCACATCCCAGCCTAACTGCCCAAGGTTACAGTGGGCACAGAACCATTATTCTGCTTCCCTGTTGTGACTTACAAGCAGTTGAATTGGGATCAGGGCAGAGGCAGCAACAGATTGGCAAGGACATCTCACTGCCTCTAACTCACCAGAATTGTGTGAGCTCCATGGGCTTTACGAGATCCTCTCTGCACTAAATCCTGGCAGTCTGCCTCTGCAGGCCACGATTTGGGTAAAAATCTGCACTTTTTTACATGCTGGGTTGAACTGGTGAAGTGTGCAAGGATCAGCCTCATTTCTCCTACTCGGGGGCTGCTGACCTTTCCTGGTGTGAGTCATTAAAACCCATGCAGCAGATGTGTGCTCTGCCCAAGCCCTGAAATGTGGCATCTTCCTCTCATCTCCTCATGCCAAAAAACCCTCCCTAATTTCATAAAGCTGCCAGTTCCCAGGGGGACCCCTCACTCCTCCAGTGCCACTCCTGCCTGTGACCTCTGCCTGCATTTCCACCACCTGAGCTTCCTCAGGGAACTGAAGGTGTAAATATCTTTGTTGCCTCTTTTTTTATAGCTTTAATTTTCCTCCCCTCCTTCTGTATTACAGTCGTTGATTTTATAACTGCCATAACTTCTGTGAAGCATTTTGGTTTCTAGAATATGTGGATGTACAGTCTTTAAACAGAATTATTTTAAAACTGGAAAAAATTCCAAAATTCACAAATTATGTTCTTCTGCAAATAATTTCAAAATTCTGAGATATATCAGGTGCAATAAATATATTCTGATATGGGAGTTCATGCACAAATAAATTTTAGGTAACATGTGATTCTTAAGAAGCACATAAATTGTAAATATTTTAATCAAAATAAACCTGGAATTAAATTTTGCGTTCTGTCAACATTTCTAGTAGTAAAGGATTGATATATTGTACAGAACAATAAAATGGTCCTGAAAATATTCAAAGAGCATTCTCAATACCCCAATTTATTATTATTTTAAATAATTTTCAGTTTACTAACAACAGAGGCTCACTGAGGCGGGAGAACACTGTCACCACCACACTCTCTAGATATCATCATCTGGGTGACTGCCATGGTTTTTTGAGGAGTCATGTTAGAGAGTCACTGGCTTCTTTTTGTGTCAGCAGTCAGTGGTTCCTGGCAGTATCTTGGTCACAGCAGCTGCAGTAACAAATCTCAGCCCTGCTGGAACTCCCAGGACTCCACACTCTGGGAATGCTCTGCAAACATCTGTCAGTTCCTGGCCATGGCAGAGATAAAGAGTTTCTTCTGCCTCTTTCCCTGAAACCTGCAGTGTTGTATCAGCTACTTGCAACAATACAGAGTCAGCTGGAGCAAGCTAAGTGGCAGGTTAACTTATAAATCTGTGTCCTCAACAGCATTGGTACAGAGATTGTCTGCTCACAACTCCACTGCTGGCTTCAAGTATTAACCAACTTCAGCTCAATCAACTCCCTTAAAGATCTTAATATCCTACTGCTGACACCCCCTGATAACAGCCTTAGAACCAGCCTTAAGTATGGGAGACTGACAGTTTTGAAATAGCAATAAATCAGCTTTTTCTGTCATCTGTTTATCTCAACTAGGCCAGTTTGAAGTTGCCAGAAGAGAAACCTGAAAGCAGAATGTGACTCTGCATGCAGCAGAATTGCCCCTTCTTCCCTGTTCTGCTCCAGAAATGTGACTCCTGTATTAAGAGTGTCTAGATAGAGTTGTGAATGTAGTTGATTTTCTCATTTGGCTAGTGAATTGAGAAATGAAAAAATGTTCAGCTTGGGTCAGTGTGATTTGTTTTTTGGTTTGTTTGAGTGTTTTTTTCTCAACTGGCTGTCAGGTTTTTTTCCTAGGTAAATTAAGGAATTCATCAAGTTGTTTCCAAGTAGAAAGCCACCCCAGTGCACTAATGTACAAGTCTTTGACTCATCTGCATACATAGAAAGTCTCCATTTCAAATTTGAGACTCTGTCTGTTTTATTGCTGCCGGTTCTTTTTGCCTCTGATTAACTTCTTCCTTCAATTCTCAAAAATGAAAATATCTTCCAGCATCCTGTATTCCCTGAATTAAGGTCAATAACCATAAAAGATCACACTTTCAATCAGATTGTTTCATTCAGGTTGCCTCCTATGACCTCCCCAGCTTTTCCTCACTACTAATTGATCGCTGTTTAATTCTGGTTTTCTTTGTCTCACTAAGGGATTTCAGTGAGTCAGCCCTAATTCAGTGTTCCTACATAAAATATCACCCTGGTGTTTCTTGGGGCACTTGGTCAGCTGACACAACATTTCAATCCTGAACACATTTTCTTTCATTACAAGGATGCTAATATTATGAAACTGTCTTTAGAGTTTGCTCTAGAAGACTGATATCTCTAAATGAATCGATGCCATATTGAAAGTCACAAATGTTCTGTCTTTATGACAGAGATTAAAATTAAGCAGCTGTCTAAAATTAAGCATATGTGCCTTTTTGGTTCTCTGGGCAGTATATTTAGTACCTGTGAAGGGATATCCAGTGTCTAGCAGGGTGAAAAATTATTTGTATTGCATAAATCCTTTTATGAAGCTGAGAAAAAAGACAGATGCTGAGAAAGTCTTCTCTGAACCATTTGTAGAACAGAACATCATTAAATTTTCGTATGGCAGTGTGAGAACCTTACATATCAACTAAGGATGAGTAACTAAATCAGAAGCCCCTTGTCCTTAATAAGTGTTTCTTTTTGTCCTAATGTATTATTCAACCAGATTAATGCCAATACCTCAGCTTAATAACTTGCCAGACAGTAGGTTAATATACTGCTTTTGTTGGTGAGCCATACTATTACTGGCTAATTTTTAAAATAGCAGTTTTTCAGGCTGATCAAACAGGGCTAATTTTGGACACTTACATTTTCATCTTCAGTGGTTCCTATTCTGTGACCGTAAAATTCATCTCCAAGCGAAGAAAAGCTTCCTGTAGATGGCAATGTTACACTGGGATAAAAACGAGTGGAAATCCTGCACCTCAATAGCCTCACTCTATTAATCAGTGAAGAAAGGCATTAATGGCAATTCGAGATACAGCTGCTGAAACTGCTGCAGAGGTAAATATCTACAAACACATCATTAGCAGTAAAAGGATTGGATCACTGTTGTTTGCTTTTACACAGACTTATTGAGGAATCCTACTTGCTAGGGGCTTTTCACACAAATATTCTATCTGGTTCAACAACAGCTAATTTGCCCAAATTCTTACCTGGTTTAAACAGATGACATCCATTTGATGGCATCATCATCATCATCTAGGAGAGCTGCTATTGTTCTAGTTAAAAGCTCAACAATCTGCTCGACCATCTCTGAATCTCTCCTGACAACAACAGTAAAATCTGTGTTAGCTTTTGCCTGCTTTGTGGGTACCTTGTAGTCAATTTATTTGCTTTTTCTAAATGTTTTGTTGAGTCTTATTTTGCTTAGCATATATTTTCATCAATCCCTTCATATACAGGTTTCATTCCCGTCAAATGCTTAATATCTCTACATAAATATCTGAATTTTCATAGCTCCAGGTAGACTACTCAAAAATTGAAAGTTTCATGTATCTTGAGGAAGTTTTGTTTTAAACCAGACACTTTCCTCTCACTTTTTTGAAGATCCTGTGTGGTTTGGGGAAGTATTTAGTTATTTGACATGAAAAAAATTGAGTTGGGAATCTAGCCCATGTGCTATGTGAGTTAAAAATCCAGTCACAGAGCCTGCATAACAAGTATTCAAAGCACTATCCAGGACAAAGTGTTTATGAGCAATCATTATGCAGAAATATATGTGAACAAACCATCTGTTCTGCAGCTTCAAATAATGAACAAAGTGGCCAAAGAAGTCAGCACAAAGAAATTCTGTAAACTAGGGATGGCCCTAAACTAAGTAAATTATTCACTGTGAAATGCTCATCCAGCTCAAAAAGCATAGAACTGAAAAATAGATTTCTTGAGGCCAGGTCTTATAAAGCTTCACGCCATAGAACACTACAGTTCTGTATCACCACATTGTAACTTTATTTGCCATCAGTGAAACAGCTCTGGAATTGAATGTTTTATTTGGAGGCCTGACTAGCTGCCTGCAAGTCATGTAGCTGGGTGTGATTGTTTCATTTGCTGGGTGTCAAATGACTGTTCATTTGCAGGTGATTGTGCACAGAAAATTATAACCATTCATTTTGACTCTGAATTGAAGCTTTTCTCTGAAAAGGTAGCCCACAGAAAATACACACTGTGGAGAAACCTGTACTTCAGCTGGGAATCCGTTTTGTCTTAAGTGACCTTTTGCAAGGATCCCCTGGGTCTTCACTGCAATTTTGTTTGACCTTTTGTTAAAAACCAAGCTCTTCTACAACTGATATTTGGCAGAGTGATTACTCGAGCAGAGGTTCATTGGAAAAGACTTCCAAAGGCACCGACAGGAGTAGGACAGTGGATAACCAGCAGTAGGATATAAAGCTGCTCTGCACTGTGACTCAACACACATGCTGTACATTAATTAGGTTTTTCCTTAGCAGACCAAAATAAGTCATTTTAATGGTCAGAAAAGTGGATGGATTAGAGAATCTTACAGTCCTGGTTGCCCCAGTGAGAAACTTAAAAATTCTACATGAAACAGTGGGGCACACCTTGTATGTGAAACAGCTCAGGTCTGGTAAGGCTTGTTTTGGACACCTGTGTTTTATAAATTTTTTATTTTTAAACACTTCTAATAGTAACAACACAAATGCCTCTAAGACATCTGGCCAAACTTGTGCTTTTGTGATTACAGATCACATACCTGACATAATCACACTGTTGTTTTGGCACTGTGCATTTATTACAACATGGACCAAACATTCAGGGTTTTCTTCCATTTGCCAGGTTCCAGAACAATTCTCCTACAATGGGGTCAATTTTTAATTTTTTTATCTCCAGTATATCAATGAATTTGCATGAACAACAACATGAAGAGAATCAGTTCCTTCCTTTGTTTTTGTCTGAATGCTTTCTTGTGTTCATGGATATTTCTGCTCAGCATAATTTCAGTTTCTTTCTCATTCTTGGCATTCTATAGTTTTCTTACCTGCAGTGGACTGACTGGTTAAGATGTGAAGCTCCCTACCAAACCCTATTTTTTCTAAAGCTTTTTTCCCAGCTATGGTGTGGCTGTGATCAGGAGCTAGAGGCAGAACCCACCACATGATATGTGGAAGCTGAACACAACTGGTGAAGACAGGGGATGTTTTCTGGAAAAAGGGCTGTCTTGTTTTTATCTCAAGCTCGAGTAACCTTGAGGTTGTAGTTTGCTACACTCTGATAAAACAGTAAAAAATTGAACTTTTTACAAAATTGTTATTCCATTTTGTCTATGTACTTAAACCTTGAAGTTTTTGATGGATGCCATAAACTAGTGAGTCATTAAATTAATTTTTGGTTTAATCAGCAAATGTATGTCCTCTCTTCAGGATTAGGGACTGGGTTAGAATTGAGCCTCCAAAACCACCACAGCAATGGTCTCCAGAGCTGTCTCACTCTAAGCATTTTTTTGGACAACTCTAATACTCTTAGTGCCAGTGATGTACAAAGATATAAAGGAAATTAGATGCTAACTGTTCATAAGATAAGATATCATATGTTTACAATATGTCTCAAGGCTAATTTAAATAAGAGAGAGGATTTCCTTTGTCATCAGTGAGTTTTAACTTGGGAAATAACTATGAAACCAGGTAGAGATGAGAAATCCATGACTAACAGCCTCTTGATCCTTTGTCTGAAATTTGAAATCAGACTCCTTATTTCTTTCTAGAATAATGTGATTAATTTATCTCTTGGAGCTGAGCCACTAATTCAGGGAACAAGTGATGAATTTAGCTTTCTGTTTATGGATGGTCCTTTGAGATGAGATAATGCTTTCACACAGCTTATCACTTGTTTTTTTGAGTGTTGTTTTATTTTTTTCTCCATTTATTTTGCTCTTTTCCCAGTGAATGGCTTGTTGTGATTATTTGGTAGTCAATATTTAACATGCAAGTCTTGTGGGTTCATTGTGATAAGTCACACAATGCTGCAACTGTCTCTGTGTTGAATAAACATAGCACAGGAGAAGAGTCTGAGGCTGTCCCTGGGACTGTGAAAGTCTCAAGGAGAAACAGCAGCTTTGCAAAGAGAAAGGAACAGATAGAAAATGTTAAAGCTATTGTCTTGGCTTCACCAGACAGGCCTTGCCTAAAGCATAATTCCTTCAAAACTTCCCACTGTAAGGTTCATTGGGAGGGTGCAGAGCTCATCTATCGTATTAATTGACAAATTCTGTGCAGGAATTGCTCTGGGAGTGAGATCCTCGTGGATGTGCAGCAGTCAGGTTGAGACCTGGATCATTTCTGGCCTGAGCTTTTAGGAGCAGTGTGCCCACAACCCTTTCCTGAGGCTGCATGTGCATGTGTTTGGTGTGTCCAGCCACTCCTGAAGAAAAAGGGAAGCTGGGAATGTTGTGGTGATCTCAGCTGTGTGACCTTGTCCACATAACCCTTAGGAGTGAGCAAGGAATGCATTTAGATTTTTATGAAGACACCTCTGACACTTAATACAATTGATAGAAGTCATATTCCTAAATAATTCTGGACAATCCTCCTCTTCCCCTGTGCATGAATACTCTTGCAATGGGCATGGTGCCAAATGGCAGCCACTGGACTATTTTATGCTTTGTCAAGCCAGGATGGCTTGAATGTTATCATCTTTTCAACGAGAACAATACTGCACCATAAAGATTAAACACAATATCATTCCTGATTTGCTAGAAATGATTGAAGGATCCCTGTTGTGAAAGAATATGTGCATTTCCTTCTCCATTCTCATCTTCCTAGAAATTAAGAAATTACTCTGAATGACTGGAAGTATTTTCAACAATGGGGCAATTTGTAGGTGTTTGTAAAAACTCCCTGCCAAACCACAGAAAACACGAGGTGTCTTAAAAGTAGCATACTGACATGACAAAATTAAAAAATATTCTGTTTTATTGTGTGTCCTTTGTGATTAGTTGAAAAATACCAAATCTCTGCTTGTAATCACAGGCAGTATACAAGAGTATTTAAAAAGGAGTGGATGTTGGCATCCAGGCTGAATTACAGCTTTGTTTAAGAAAAACCTTTATCCTAATTGCAGTGTCATTGTTATAGAACAGGTACATCCATGAAGTCCAGGACAATTTTCCCCCTCACCCTCCAGGAGTTTTAAGTGTGTAATACAGGGAAAATAGATGAGGAAATATCTTCAGTGAATCATCTACTCATTTCCAATCTTCCTGAATTACCATTTCTTTTCAAACACAGCAGCACCCTACAGGGACAGACTTCTTTACATGAATACTAAATAGAACTAAGAAAAAAGAAGTAATATTTTAAGACACACTGTCAGGCTACCCACAATGTGATGTGATTTTTTTTGGCACTGGAATAGAGGAGTTATAATGATGAAAATTTTTAATGTGGTCAATAAACAATAATCTTGGTAAACACTTTGGGGTTTTTTTAATGGCGAAAAAAATGAGATTCTTCTAAGCCAACTCTCTGGGTTTACATAGTATGTAAAAGTACAGTGACAAATGTGATAATAATAATAACAAGGTAGAAAACTCCACTTTTATTGTGTGATACAATTGACTGAATAGTCATTATATCAAACACATTCATCTGGCCTGATGTTAAGCTTTAGCATTGTGTAAGAGAAGTATGATTTTTCTTAAAAGAAAACATGAGTTTTCTTGTACTACCATTAAAAAACCTCTATTCCATAAACTTTTAAATGCTAGTGATCTTTGTATGTCTCACTGCTCTGTGGTTTGGGTGCATCTTCTTCCCTTTGTCTATTCAGATTATGTTTTAGGGGCTTATTTTTGTCTTTTGTGTGTAAACAAAACCCAAACATGCCCCTCCTCCACTTATCACAGCACAGAAATATAAATAATAATGGTGCTCTCTTTTAGAAGATACCTCAGATAACTCCATGCCAAAATTTCTCCTCCTACTTGGCCTCATAGATTTAGGACCCAGAGGCTGCCCTTTTGCAAATCTGAGCCTAGGTCTGAGACGTGAGGGCATAGGTAGCTCTATATTAGTATGTGCATGCAAGTATCTACAAATGTGTATTTATAGATATGGATATAAATATATATAATTTTAGAAATGACAAGGGAATGACAACATCAGGAATGTCACCTCAACAGTGCATGGGACTAACACTTTTTGGATGACCTTGGCTTAATTCATATTTTGTCTTTTGAATGCCTGATTTCACAGCTTTGACTGACTTTCTCTGTCCCAAACTTAGCTGCCTTTTTATTAAAGAATATGCCTAGTTTCATTTTTAGATTGAAGTTTTTTTCAAAGCTATAAGGGTAGAGAACTCAAAGGCAGTTAACATTGATTATGGTCTCTAAAGGACATGTATGTGTGTGTCAGATTAATTTTAGCAAATTTTATTAAATCATTAATTTTAGGGCTGAATCTCATCTCTCAGCTTTCTTCCTATACTTTTGAACACACTGAATTTCTTTTGAACGTTTGACTTTTTTGATCAAGTTTTTAGTTCTGTGTAAGTTCTTAATTTTACCTAAACCTTTCAAAAGTAATTTCTGTCCAAATCCATGCTTTCATTGACATTGAATTTTCAGGATAAGATTACAGTCATTTGAGATCTAGAGATCTGAAGGGCCACAGATGGTTTTATTTCTGTGTGCGTGGTAGGCTTGATGAGAAACATTTGATGGTTTTGCTGCTTCTCTGATCTGCATTTCTGCCTGCTAGTATACTACTAGGCCTTTTCGGTTAAAAAATGCTAATTAATTTTTTGTATGGACACGTGAATTTCAATAATACTCCTGGGTTTGTTTTACTGACTACAGTATGGACCAGAGAACTGGAAGAACACCAATCAACACATTCAGTCACTTGGGGTTGTGTACAAGGAGATTTGGACAGCTCTGAAATATTTTCTGTGGATCTGGGCCTTCATAGACAAAACCAGTGTATGTTTTAAGGAGGATATTTAAATAATCAGAATAGCCCCTATATTAAAGGTGAGTTTTGTCTCAAATAATACAACAGAAGTGCTTAATATTCTCCCAGTAATCCAGGAGAAGTTGTGATTGCAGGCAGAGCCCACCTTGTGTGAGGCTGCTGAGGATTCAGAATCACTTCTCACATGCTCCAGCCTTTTTCATTCTGAACATGTTGTGTGAATATTTAATATGCTGTAGACTCAAGGTCATAAATGGTTTGCAACAAATTATTCATGCAACAAACTCAGACTCTTCTGCTTCCTGAATCTCTGTGAAGGGGTGGCCATTTACTCCTGTAGAAATCCACTGAATCTTTTACACTTTTTTTTTTTTGGTTATTGTTAATATTGGTGGCACAGTGTATCTCACAGGGCAAGGTGGGCCAATTATCATTCTGTTGCTAAAACTCACTAAATTTTCTTACTGAATTTGACACAGTGACAGTATCATTAACAGCAGTCAACTTGGTTTCAGCAGTTTACTGAAAGTAGTTTTTGTGGTTTGCTTGTCATGTGTGACATTTGAATAATATACAGAATCACTTGGCATTCTTAATAATAATATTGCAATACATTTTTGTAATGGCTGTTGCTAAAATATGTGCATTGGCAGCTCTCACTGGTACCTGCTCTATTCTCATCTCCCTGAAATAAAGTGTTTTATTTATTTGCAACACCTGGAGAGCTGTGAGAAGGATATTGTAAAAGTCCATCTGGACAAGTGAGGCCTGGTAACATAAATTATAATGCTCAAAGGCCATATGCACAAAGTAAAAGTGGAGGAGCTTTTGGGTATCTGGTCATATATTTTCTAAAGTTGCCTGCCTTGAAACAATAATGTTGCCAGCTTGGTTATAAATGATATGTGGTTCAGAAATGTAGTTCCGGAAATTTTTCTTGTGTTGTTAACACTCAAGCTTCTTTTTTCTACAGATGCTTTGAGTCTGCTGTTAACAAAAGGCAAGCACTGACTCAAATTTTTGTTGATGACTTTAGGTGGGTGGAAATTTACCTACACCATAAACATTCAGATTACATCATGTTGGTCTCTTGATCCTCACGTTGCAAGGTCAGATCCATGCTGGTGTGCTGAATGACAGATGCCTTCCATAGGTTTTGTGCTGGCAGTGTATTTATTCCTCTGCCTCTCCTCCTTGGCTTCTCATTCCTCAAGGTCTTCTCATTTCCTGCTTATCTGTCAGCAGAAACAACTGTGCTGTTTGCTCCTCAACTCAATGGTAACACTTTTCTTCCCTGAGAATTCTGGTTTGAATTCAAATTAACTAGTTGAGTTTTATCCCCTAAGTCCACATGGTTCCATCAAACCACTTTTTTATTACATTTTTGCCTGGATTTTAGGATTTTTTTGCTGGGATTTGAGGATGCTCTCTGGGTAATACTGGCAAATCTTTCTTATGAAGTGTTTGTTTTTTTTCAATCCATTTCTACTCCTGTCTTTTCCTGTTTTCCAGCTGGCAAATTTTCTAAATCCTGGGTGAATACTGAAAGCAGGCAGGATGATTGTGTTTACGTGATTTTTCAAACATGGAACAGTCTCAGAAATTACACTGTCAAGCTCCCTGCTCCTGTGTAGAAAGTTGCACTTCCATAAAGGTCTGTGAGGAGAAATCAGTAAAAGAAATGGAAGGTACTTCAAAACAGTCAAAGCTTTATCAATATTTAAGTCCAAATAGCAACAGCAGTAATTATCCATATACCCAGCACAGCACTTGAAAGCATGGTAACTTTGGGAATTATAAATTCCAGAAGAATGAAATTGGGAAAGAAACCTACTGTCAGAAGGAAAGAAAATTCTTTGAATGCCAAAAAAAAAAAAAAAAAAAAGAAAAAAAGAAAAAGAAAAAGAAAAAATATTTCTGGCTGAACCCTGAGATTTCTCAAGTTTCTGCTCTTAACTACAGCTGTATCATCCTGCTACACAGAAGAGAGGGTATTTTCTTTTTCCTATGGAAGAAAAAAACCCAAACTTTAAAAACATCTCCCACATGAGCTTTTTAATTTTATAATCTGCCTAAGAATATCTTGCTTCCTGCTATAACTTTTCATCTGATTAGAATCTAAGCTATGTGTTCTTACCAGCATCCAGGATTTGTATTAATGGAAATAGCAGCAGATCCTCTTGTAATGAAGGGACACAGAGGTGCAGAAATATTTTTGGGATCATTTAATTGCTTTAAGAGTCAGATAGATAAAAGCGGCAGCTAAAGCCAACCACCACAAAGCTACCATAGCTCATAAAATGTCACATCCACGAAGTGAGTTTCTTTAACTAGGTAACATCCCAAATTTCTGTGCCAAAAGTAACATTGTCTTCATGTTTCTGTCCCCCAGACAGTTTCATCTCCAGTTCTCCATTCTTGTCATTGCTCGACAGGATGTTGAATGTAGATCTGCTGCTTTGGGTATGTTTAAATAAGAATGTGCCTTCACTTCACTTTGAGAATATTTCAGACTTCCTGAAGAAACTGTAAGATCATTTTTCCTTTGTGTGCTTTTCTCTTGCACTGTTCATTTTGCACTCGCCTGTTCTTTGGTGTACGTTGTGTCAAGGTTGTTGTGTTTCTTCCTGTTCCTTCAGCACCTGCATCTTAACAAATAATGGTATTAGGAATCAAAGCAGCTTAGTTTCTTACACTCCGTGTTTCAGAGGTCTTTTGAGCAAAATGTCTGCTGAAAGCTGAGAGTAGTGTTTTTATGAGCTGTATCCATGAAGTCAGTGTCCTAAAATAAGGAGTTTGTATATTACCTGGACAGCAATTCTTCCTTTTGTTCTACTTTGTGTACCACCTAGGGTCCCATCTGTCTGTCTTGTACTCAACAGCACACCCAAAATCTCAGATCATTGAGATCTGAACATTCAAACGGGTCATCACTAAAAAAAGCAGATAAATGATTTGTGAAATGTGTCACTTGCAGGAACCTACTTAAAGGTTTGCTGAATTTAACAAAAGATTTAGATAGTAATTTTGGTTAGTGTGGGGCCATTTACATCACTAACTGCTTGGTTAGATTTCTAAGAACTTTAACAGAAAATAAAAGTCCTTTTTTTACTACCTCGGTGTTTGATGCCATTAAAGGGGTAAGGTTCTATGGTTCCCATGCTATGCTGACTGCATACATTTTCACTCAGCAAACTGGCACAGATTTCTTTGCATTTTTAACTTCTCCTTTCCCTGTCCCAATTGAGTGAGCTCTGCAGTCATTACATTTGCAGGTATATCAAGACCAATAGAATGTGAATACTGCATTGCTAAGAGCATTCAGCATGTAATCACATTGCCTTGGCTTGGCACTCTCAGCCATGGCAGTGCTGATTTCAGTGCCAGCCAGCAACCTAAATATTTGCTCTGCTTTCCTGAAGGGTTTGGCAGTCCAGACTGAGCTTGGTTTTTATTTTCCTGCAGCTATACTGCTCTCAGCTACTCAGCTGAAGGCTGAGGCAGGTACACCTAGCCAGGCTTTGGTCTCAGCAGAGATTGTGAATCTGCAGTTGTGTCATTTAACCACTGTCAGAATTAAGTCCAAAACCAGTTCCTTAGTTCACAGAAGTCTAAATGCAGCAATCTCTGAATGCTCACATTATTTAGATGTCAAAAATTTCTCACTGTCCTTTGGGAGCCTTTTCCACTCATTTTCTAATACTGCTTTTGAAAGTTCTTTTTGGTGGTCCTAGAACATTGATAATAAACAAGATTACATTTATCATCTTGATTTTTCCTTGAGTGCCTGTTTGTTTCTTCACTGCAATCCCTTAGAATTCCCACCTTGCTCTGCTGCTTTCTGCAAACCCAGGAGGGGAAGTGTGAATGCCCAGCCTCAGAGCACACCATGGCAAGGTGTTTCCCATCAACAAAGCAGGGAAATGAGCAGAAATGGTCACATTTGTGAACATTTTGCCAAAAAGAGAAAGAGGAGAGGAGGGGATGTTGAAAAAGTACGGATTGTCACTCTTTTTGTTAGCTTCTGGGTATGTCTGAAGTAATCAGAAGGAAATGAAATTTCAGGTTGGCAGTTTTCCCTTTAAAATGCTCTGGGCATTAGTGCTGAATGTGAATAGCATTATGTTTCTTTTCTTTTCTTTTCTTTTCTTTTCTTTTCTTTTCTTTTCTTTTCTTTTTTTTTCTTTTCTTTTTCTTTTCTTTTCTTTTCAATATCTATTAATAGATCTCTGTCACAACATTTGCTTACTGGTTTATGCTTATGGCTTATCACAAAACTATTCAGGAGGACCTGTGGTAAAAACTGTGGAGTTTATATAATTGCAACCACAGGCAAAGCTTTGCTTCAGGGTCTGCTACACTATCAAACTCTGCAAGAGCTGAAAATTATGATGTAATTCCAATGACTTCTTTTGAGGGGCTGTGTGAGCTTATTTGACCCAACAAGACACTGGCTTTGGCAAGCAGAATACCTTTGATTCAGAGCTCCTTCTGATTAAAACAGAGCTCTCACTGGTATATATTGTAATTATCTTTTGATCTTATTCATGTATTTTCAGTGGAATGTGATAATTACATTAAAATTAAATATTTTACCTCTTTTTTTGGTGTGTGTGTTATCTGCAGTTATATTTGTGCAAGTGTTTCAGTGTAATATCATGGAAAATTACCACAGTGACAGAACTGCAAACATCCCATATTATTACCTCGTGCCATGGGATTTCAAGTAAACTAGAACTCTTTACAGTCTAGGAGAGCTGCCAGTCCCCCTGAAATTACCATTTTAATTGAATTGATCATAAACACTTTGCTCTGGCTGTAGTACTAGACTGAGAAGATTAAATCTATTTAGCCACAGTTTGGGGAAAGGGTGACCTTTCAGCCAGTTTTGTTAGAATTGAAAGGTTACTAATTTTTCTGACTGGAGCAAGGAAATGTGATGTCAAATATTAGAAATACTACTTTTGTTCAAATATGTAGATGTCGTCAGTAAATATATATTTATCTATTTTTCTCACTTTTATAATGGTCATCTTAATCTGAAATTATTATAATTTATTTTAAATCTACCAATTTGGAATTTTTATTAGGAATATTGAGGAAAATGCAAATGGCTGACGCACCCACACACAAAATAAACTTATTTCTAAAGGAATAAAGTGCCATGCCTTAAAATAGCAAGTGTCTTCTGGCCTCAAAATTTCCAGAGGAAATTCTTTTTTTTTTTTTTTTTCTTCCTCTGAATTCTTTTGTCTTAAAATTGCCAGCAGCCTAAACATTATGTTAGATCTTTCTGTCCTGCTGGCGAGCCCCTCTCCTTTCACTGCGCTCTTTGCTGCCCCTGGTCTCTGTCAGCTCCAGCACACTGCAGAGCCCAAGCTATTCCCTCCAATCCAATTAACCTCAGACCATCACAGCCATGTTTGGTGTCACACTTGCAACTTTTTATTCTTTGGTTATTTAAAGGAGCAACTTGATTCCAGCATCTCCCTCATATCGGTTCTCTCAGATAATTGGTCATTCTAACAACTTGCTTTCAAATCTGTTCCCTTTTGAGGTTGACCTGTTGCAGAAAGGTAAAGGATTTCTGTCCTTTTTACCTGCCATTTTAATAAATTTATTCACATAGTTTTTTGCCTGGGTAGAAAGACAGCCAAAATTGAATTGCAAAATGTGATTCTAGTATCTCTTTTCAGCATTGTTCTAGGTACAAACATACTAGAAGCTTAAGCAATTTTAAATAGGGAAAAAATAATGTCCTGCCACCTCAACATCTTTCTTAGGTGGGTTGATTTTGCAGGTATCCCTGCAAACAAAAGATGCAGTGATTTGACAGTTCCAGGCTTTTTTCATTGCTCCTTTAAACAGCAATCTTGTACTGTGTTCCTTTTTTTCAGGTGAAAAGCTTTGTGACAGAAAATACAGCTCTTCCAAGATTTCTAGTATTGACAGAGGTGTTTGAGAGGAATAAAGCATGCACAAATTACCTGGGTTCTTCAAATTCAAGCACTGTGCTCCCCTTTCTAAATTTCCTGTCCTTCTTCTGAAATATGATGCAAGTCAGCAATTCTTCATTGGCATTGAAGCTCAGACCATAACTTGGACTGTGTGGGCATCATAATTGTGATTGATCTTGTGCTGCAGCCAGCTCTCTGCTCAGACTGCAATTTGGACACACAAAGAGTAAATACAATCCTCTTCACTCAACAAAACCTAGAGCAGAGATCTGGGAAGGAGAGGGGAGTATCAGAAATGCCGATCCCATTACTCCTCAGGTATTTCTTCTGCTCTTTTGTATTACCAACAAGAGGTTTCAGGACTGTGGTAACTTTATGGGTACATGTGAGGGAAATGCTCCTTCTGGGAAACAATCCTTCTGGATGCACAGCTGTCAAAATGGATTCCCATCAAGGCTTTGAAAAGTAATTCAGTATTATGTCTGAAATGGGCAGATTGGAGCAGAGAGGGTTAAGTGTATCTTCCAAAAAGTTATACAATATCTGGAAAAAAATTATTGGGTGAGTTCCCTCTGATTGCTAATTGCCCACAGTATTAAGACATCATTTTCTTTCCTTTCTCATTTGTTCTATGCTTCAAGGTAAAAGATGGAACATGGGATTATGACAAATTCTCCTCTGGGATCTATGTAGTGGGGCTTGTCTTTGATCTTCCTTTTCTCCTGCCCTTGGAGACCAAATGAATTTTTGCACATGGCAAATGTACAGAACTGTGGGGCTCAAAATTGCTGTGCTGATCAGAGAGAATTTCCCTGAATGTCTGTGCTCTGCGTTATTGAAACATTAAAGAGTGTAGTGCAAGCTGTTTGAGGCTCAAATTGGATGTAGTTTGTGTCCTGCCCTGGAAGCTGTGGTCTGGCATGGGATGAAGGGTCAGATGGCCCCAAGTTCAGATGTGACCTGTGCTGAGTCATCAGACAGTTGGATTTTTTTTTCTCTCTTTTTATTTTGTATTTGCTGCCATGAACTGATGGTTAATATAGGAGTTCCCTGTAATTTTTGTGAGCTGTGCTCTCCTGATAACTGTTACAATGTATGTTAAGGGATTAAGGCTATAGTGGCATATATTTCAAATAGATTTATGCTGGAGACGCCAATCCTGTCAATCAAGTAGTTGATAGCTAAAACTGGATATTGAGGACCTCAGCTTACAGATGTGGGGTCTCCCTAAAGCTGAGTCTGTATCAGGCTGTGCTGGGTCAACAGCACAAAAAAGCAGCTCTGAGCAGTGTGCAGTGGAGATAAAATGAAAATAGAGCTCTTCTGCAGTACCACAGACACTGCTGTGTGCTGGCTGCCTTGGAGCTGTTAAATTTAGCATATTTTGTGCAAGGTGTGTCAGCACCCTTTGAGAGCTCTGCCATCGTGGAAGAGCTTGGCAGGATGGTGCTGGGTGAAATGCTAAAATAGGAATGGGAAATGTGGGAGGTAACGGGAGATGGACATTGTCCATGTGTGGTCATCAACAATACAACCACAAAATGACCTCAGATTGTACTATTTGTTTATCTTAAAGACTTCTTGAACAATTAATTGAATAAAGATATGTTTGGGAAAAACAGGATTTTCAGCTGAATACTTGTTCTCTGGGATTTTCTTCATTTCTCTGAGCCAGTGTGGTTTTTTTGGATGTTTTGTTGTTGTTGTTTGAGGTTTTGTGAGGGTTTTTTGTTTTTTTGTTTGTTTGTTTTTGTTTTGGTTTGGTTTTTTTCTTTGTCTAGGGTAAAAGAAGGAAAAGACAACCTGAGGTTTTTATTAGACTTTCATCTAAGCAATGAAACCTTGTATTCACTGAAACTTGTGGGTCCTATGATAATGGAAATAAATCCTATAGTATCATTTGTAATAGCCAACAAATAGATGGTATTTTAAGGTTTTTTTCAATTTGCTTCTGGAGAAGGCCCAATAATTGAACTGGCTTTGTTGTAGAGCAAGCAGCTACTGATGCCTCTTCTGGCCGATTTCTTTTTCATTTTCCATCTTCTTCTGTCTACAATGTACTTATTTTTTGCCTTTCTGTTGCCTTCATTTGGAAGCTTGGAGTGCTTGTGTGTTTTTCCAAGAGGAATGGCTCTTACAATCATGAATATCACCTTCCAATAGAGTTTGCATAGACCCTCAAATGTAAACATTTTTTATTATGAGAGAGTGGAAGAAGCAAATTGTTTAAAATAACCAGTATTTTTTCTAAGAAAAGGACAAGAACCCATGAACTATTCTGCCTTTTCTCCCAAACCCCCAATATCAATATATTAAAAAACTTAGACCAAAAGGATTCATAGGGATACATTTGCTTTTCAATGCACATGTCACTCCCTGACACAATTATTACTGCATTTTTCAAAGGAAAAATTAATTAGCAGTTTGTCACTGTCCTTCTGACTCCTGGAGTTCCAGTAATGACTTGATTTTTATAGACCTGAGCTTATTATATGCAATAGACAAGCCTGGACAAAACAACTTACATGGTGCAGCTTCTGAAATCTTACTGCTATTATCAGCATCCTCACTGTGACTGCAGAGCTGACAGATTTTAGGACATAGAACAGGATGCATAATATACCTTATTATTTGGAAAAAGGTCTTACATTTTTCACCCACCTCCAGCAATTATCATACTATCAAAAAATCACGATGGACATATTTCTGGTTAAGGGAAAATTAGCAAAGAGAAGTCTACACTTGAAGGACAGATAGTGTTGAAATTTAATTTTCAAATCTGACAGTTTGGTTCTGCAGGGGAGTGTTCAGCTTTTCATATCTTAAGAGAAGTACCATGAGGATTCTTTTTGACACTGATCCACTGACTGACTTTTCAGGAACTGGACATTTATTTCAAAGAATTCTCTTTAGTCTTTGGTAGCATGAGGTATGTGCTGCATAAAACTATTGCAAAGTGTTTGTAGCCCCACAAAACATCCAGACACATTCAGTGTGTGCAAATAAATGAAAAAAAAATGCAAGAAAATAAAAATAATTACCACTTTAACCTTGGCTAAATCTTTAGATACAGTATTTTGTTAAGTGCATATGTGAAGTAGTATTGTTATGGCTCCATACAATAATCCAGGATAACAATATGTTCTTTTTTGTCAGTTGCTGGGTGAAAAATAGTGATATATCATAGAAGAATGATGGCAGCTATACATTGTTTCCTCTTTCATTTTATTAATTTTATTCATCAACAGAAATTATCTGTGAGTTCATTGCCTGATACAATTAAGAGCATGAATTTAGAATAGCAAATGGATCTGTGGGTTACGAATTGATCCAATATGGGTGTATCTAAGGATAGATATATGCCTCTGTTATGTCTCATTCCTTGCAATATGTTGTGTACTTTCTGTTCATCATGGACACAGAGCTCGCTTACCTGGCACACAGCATTTCATTTTCACGTCACTTTGGCAGTGCATGGCTGTGTTTCAACTAAAGCAGGACCACAGATGGCTGTGGGGGTGTGGGATTACAATTTTCTCCATGGTAATACTTTGAACTTTTCCTGCCCTACTACTTTCTCAGTACTAAATATAGTGACACTCACATGTGATTTAGCCTCTTAAAGGTAATCCTGTGTCCCTTTTTCGGTGCAGCACTGTATCTCACATGATCTGCTGCTGCTGGTCCAGAAGGGCAGAGGTCTACCTGCAGACATCCCTGCTGGCTATTGTGCAGCTGGCTCAGGTGCTCCACAACTCCTAAAATCACCCTGGACTCCTAGCTTCAGACAGTTTAGATCCTGTCCTGGAAGCACACACACACACACACACACACATAGGATCTTGCTCTCACACCCTGGAGGTTGAGTCCACAGAGTGAATCTTGGAAAGTGCAGATCCAAATATTTTATTATGATTTACTCACATCTGGAATTTATGAACTATTTTTATTAGAATTATGAATTGTTAGAAATCACCTTTATTACATAAAAAATTTTAACATTGGTTTCTAGTTTCTTGACACCAATGTGCTGCTCTTGTGCACGAGAGCTTTGCATACAACATTTCCTGGGGAAGGATAAAGGAAATCTTAAAATCTCTTTTTGCTCTTACCTTAAAAAGATTGTCAGAAACTCCTTGCACCATAAAATCTGCTTGTACCTGTCCTGACACCTTTTAGGGATTCTTTTTTCAGCATCTTATCCTGAAACTAGTCTTCTAGCTCAACTACCTTAAACTAAATTGTTTTGAAGATGCTGATAAAATATAGAGAAGGGATATCCTCAAACTCACAGTTAGGTATCTTTCATGTTTTGTTTCTGTGACATTGTTACAATTCTCTAGGATTCTTTGGGCTCTGGCCTGTCAGAGTATTGCTGCTTTAATAGGTGGCTTGAACTCAAAGCCTTTCCACCACCCAGGCATAGTGGGGCAACTACTACCTTTAGTTTTTACACAGGAGTAACCACTTTTCAATTTTCACAAATTGTCACATCCTCCTGTAACATTTTTCACTCATTTTCTCACTGGACTTTTTACTCCAGTGGTGGCAATATTCCCAATAATTGCAATTTAAAAAATCTAGATAGGCCTACTTTTCATTGTCCTCTGATTTCTAATTCTTGCAGAATAATTTCTGGTTTTGGGCTTTCTTTTCTACTGAGGAATGTAGAGGTGGATTATGAGCTCTGTAAGAATAGGTCTGATATGCTGCCACATATATATAACGTTATGCAATGTGCTTTGAACTGAAGTATTTGCAAATTAATTCTTTAATCTTAAAGCAGGTATTAATGCATATTTTATGTGTTTGTAAGGCAAAACTGTAGACAGCTTGGAAGTGCCAAATTTGCAGTGAGAAAGGACTCTTGTACTGTCTCTCTTGTAGAGGCAGTGGCTGATACAAATATCAACTCCCACTGATCCACATCTCCAGTGATGCTAATCCTTAGTGTTTGCTTTCCATACCTCATGCTTTTACTTATCTTGTCTTTTATGCTTGACAGGAATTTACATTAGCTATACATTCACTCCTCACTTATTCTCATCTTTTACAGGAATGTTTGGGCTCGGGGTTTTTGTCAGGCAGAACTTGGTTAACTGAACTTTTCAGTTTTGAAATAAAAACCAGCTCACTAAGATGATCAGATGTAGGTAATTTTTGGAAAAAAATGGGAAGGCTGACATGAAAAAAAGTAAATTCTCTTGATGATAACTTGAAGTCATTAGGTAGTGGCTACCTAATCATGTTTTGGAGTGGTGTTAGAGTCAAAGCAAATTATCATAGCTGTGGAGGACAGATAGCAGTAACAGTGACTCTTGTTTACATGTTGGAATCTGGCATTCCACACATCGAGTTATATCTAACCCCCTTCAGCACCTGTCAAAAGTAATATTCATCACTCTTCCATAAAGGCCTAAAGTGACTTAATCAGCTGAAGTTTCTCTTTGTTTCAGCTGCCTGCTCTTATTTGAGGCAAGGAGAGCCTGTCTGGCTGCACAGAGGTGTTGCATGTCTCTGTTAAATAGATACACAACCTTTCTGTTCACTGCCTCTCCTTTTACATCTCATCATCTTCCTGCTCCCTCCTGGCTCTTGATAAATAAAACAAGCTCAGACCAGACAAAGCTGATAAGCTGCAGCCAGGCAGAGAGGGATGGAAGCTGTCTTTGGAGTCATGAGCTGGGCTTTCCACTGATGTGACAGCACTGAAGGCAGTCAGACAGAGGGAGAGATCAAATACTGAGCTTTTGAGTCCTCTTGCTTCCCAAATGCACCAAACAAAAGTGCTGGTATGTTACCTGGAGTAAAAGACAAGTCAACAATAAAGAGATAAAGTAAGTAATAAGGAGGAGAGGGATTGATGGACATTGCAGTAGCTCATCTTACATGTATATTTAATAGTGGTGGAGAGTGTGGTTGGGAACTAATGAATTGCAGGCGTGTGTGTGTTGTGTGCCCAGTAAAAGGAACTGCTTAAATTATGCAGGACATGTCATCCTGTTGCCAAATATTTAACACCATTCCTACACAAAAGAGACAGCTCAGGGGATCCTTATTTAAACATTAGTAATCAAATCCTTCTCTTATCATAGCAAACTCTTTTGCATAATTTGTGCCTGCCACATCTAGAACGCACTCACAAAGAGGTGGCCCAGTGTTGTTTGACAAAACTTAGTGCTTCAGTGACAATTTGTGCTGTTCCATAACTGTGTAAGTGAGTAAAAATAAGCCTGTCTGGATCCCCATTTGCTGATTATAATTGTTGTCTGGGTCTATATATTTTACAGTGACTTATGATCATTTCCTGTCCTGAGATTGAGAAAGAATGTCTTTACCTCAAAAAATTGCCCATTCTGACTCAAAAAGAAAAATGTTGGAAATGCAAATATTTTCCACAAATTGAAAGTCACCCCGAGCTCTCCATTTCTCTTCTGAAAGTAATGCTTTCGGCAGAAACTGGCTGATCTGCCTAATGGGTACAAATTGTTCCTGCCTGAAATGAATTTTATTTAAAATTCAGTATCTTTCAAAATTTATGGTTACCGCTCTGTGGGGGTTTCTCTGCTTCTGTAAAATGCACAAAGAGAACTAACCCAGTTCAACATGTCCTCATAAGA
Source organism: Pycnonotus jocosus (assembly GCA_013400435.1). Taxonomy (NCBI): domain Eukaryota; kingdom Metazoa; phylum Chordata; class Aves; order Passeriformes; family Pycnonotidae; genus Pycnonotus; species Pycnonotus jocosus. The sequence continues at coordinate 420,354 of VWYP01029196.1, read as the reverse complement.
GTTGTTACATTATCTTACCATGCATTCATGGAATAGTTTGGCTTGAGAGGGACCTTAAAGGCCATCTCATTCCAACCCCTCTGCCATGGGCAGGGGACACTTTCCACTGTCCCAGGTTGCTCCAAGCCCTGTCCAACCTGGCCTTGGACACTTCCAGGATGGGGCAGCCACAGCTTCTCTGGGCAAGCCGTGCCTCAACACACAGTAAAACATTTCTTCCTTATATCCCATCTAATGCTGCCCCCTGTCAATTTAAAGCTATTCCCCTTGTCCCATCTCTCCATACCCTTGCCCAAAGTCCCTCTCCAGCTCTCATGGAGCCCCTTTAGGTACTGGAAGGTGATATAAGCTCTCCCCAGAACCTTCTCCAGGCTGGACAGCCCCAACTCTCTCAATGTGTCTCCATGGCAGAGGTGTTCCAGCCCTCTGAGCATCTTCGTGGCCTCCCCTGGACTCCCTCCCATGGGTCCATATCCCACTTATGTTGGAGATCCCAGAACTGGACTCCAGGTGAGGCCTATCAAGAGCAAAATAGAGAGGGAGAATCCCTTCCTCAGCCTGCTGGTCACGTTTCTTGTGGTGCATCCCAGGACAGGGTTGGCTTTCTGGGCTGTGAGCACACATTGCTGAGTCAAGCTGAGCTTCTTGTCAATCAACACCTCCAAAGTCTTCTTCTCCCAATGGAGCTGCTCTCAGTCATTCACCACCCAGCCTGTACTTATGTTTATTAGTTCTTCTCTCTTATCTTGGTCCCATTTTGGTTTCCTAAGAAGTTATACTGTGCTGACCCCTCTGTTTTTCACCCAACTGAGTGCATTTGGGTGCTGATAAATTAATAAGCATGGGAAAAGAAAAAAAAAAAAAGGAAGAAGAGGAGAGAAAACCTTAGGCAGCCAGTAGCTTTGATAGTAGCAGATGAAGTTTCAGTGGGAATTACAAATGAGGAGAAAGAGCAGAATTTGTAATAAAGAAGCATGATGCCGTGCAAGTAACTGAATTTCCACCTACATATTTCAAACTTATTTCCTTATTGCTTGAAATTCCATAATGTTAATGCTGACCTTTAGTATGTAGGAGCATTAGGGAAAGGAAGATGTGTCTTGCTATATTGTGAAAGCACAAAACTTAAAAAAGAGTGTGAGAGTATGATTGGGAACTAATTAGTAACCTCCATAAGGTCTACTTTGTGTTTGAAAGATGAGTTATAAGATTGGATCCCAAATTTAAACCACTACAAAATTTTAATGTGCTGTTATACCACTTTGTTAAAACCTGAAATAGAAATAACTGAGATTACAATGTGAATTTATAGGTAAAGAGTCTTGGAATAGTTTCATGTGTCTTGAAAATTTTTAAACTTATAAGTTCTGGAGAGGAAATATGTAGCATAGACAAAAAAAGCAACCCGAAGTCCAAAAACATTACTGGAGGCAAATCTGCCTCTGAAGTAGTAAAATCCAAATTCTCACATCTGATTGTTTTAGTGGAGAGTTTCTGGTTACTCCAAAAGCACAAGCTCTCAGTGAACTTCATGTTGGTTGCTGATACAGAGCAGTACAGAGAACACATTGCTGTGTATCTTACTGAGCATTATATAATGTTTAGAGAATATATGCTATTAAGATAAATACAAAAATATAGAGCAGTCTTCTCCCAGGATGAGGCTTCTGGTTCTGGCCATTTTGCTTCAAGGATTGCCTGAGCCAATGGCAGCAATAGCAACTTGATGACTCTGTTTGTCTTCCATTAATCTGAATAAATTTTTTTCTGTTCTTTTCAAGATTTTCACCTTCTAGCCATTCATAACTCTCTGGCATTTTAAAATTTAAATGTTATTCCAATTTTCTTTTCCATTTTGAACTTCAGGTCTCATGTCACTTTATTTTCCTTCCTCAGTATTTCTGCCCTTGTCTAGATACCTCACTTGTTTTGTTTTCTGGAGGGCATCTATATATATATATATAAATGAAATGCTCTTTTTCAACTTTGAAACAATTGGCTTTGGGTTGGTGAGTAGACCTCTCCTTTCTGTCACTTCTCCCATCTTCTGTTGCCCACACTGTGCCTGACATATTACTCCTTCTTGTCTGTTTTATGCACCTCATTCTTCATAGCAGTTTTTCCTTGCTCTCATAATTTTCCAAACTTTGCTTTGATCTTTTATTTTCTTCCTTTTCATTCTGTTCTCCTGCCTTACCATAGTTCCGCACTTAGTTCATTTCACGTTTGATAAAGAAAAATCCAGCTTGTTAAGACTCATTTACCAATACATTGCCTGTAATTTGCTTCAGAAGCAGCAGTGACTGCTGCTCTTTCATTTGGAACTTTCCTCTTTTATCCATCTCCTTTGCTATTCTTCCAGCCCTGCATGTTAAGGCTGGTGCTTGCACAAAAGCCTGGTGAATGAGGTGGATGTTTGGCACCTTGACACCTTGACTCTTGGTGCCTTGGTGGTGAAGCACCAAATAATCAATTTACTGAACTGCCAGCTGTGTAAAAATCTGAAAAACTATGATTTTCCTGCCATTACACAATTCAGTTTTACTTGATATTTATCCAAATTCTATCTGTAAGGCACCATCTATGGCAACGCTGCATGGAAAGCAAGCCAGGTAAATGAGAGAAACTGTCTGAGATCCAGCAGAAGAGCTTTGAAACCAAGAAATGTGCTTTTCCAAGGACTTACTTGTCCTGCATTCAGTTAAAAATTTGATCCAGTGGAATGGGACTAATTTGGATCTGCAGCTTGCAATCACAACACAGCACCAGTGGCTGTCCTCCAGTGGCAAAACCAGAGGTAAACCTCCCAATGATTTGCACATTATTTCTTAATCTAACCTGAATACAACAAGTGTGATCCCTGGAATACTTTATCATTCTTTCTCCAGGGAGAGAAAGTATTACAGGATGAAACCTGAGCTCCAACTGTGCAATAAAATAGCTTTGACTTACTGGTAATGAAAGCAGAATTAAGTCCATTCTATCTGGTGGGTGTGAAATTAAGTCATTTGGTGGGACACTATTACATTTTCTAGAGATCATAACAAAAGACCTTGTTGAGAATGACTATGAAATGATCAATAGATCGTTTCTTGAAACCAAATAAACTAGATTTCTATGTGAACAATGAGCAGCACATCACAATTCCAACTGAGGTATAGCTTTTATTGGTCCTTGGCTTGAAAATAAACTGTTAGTTTATATAATGTAGTGTTGATAGAGGTTTGAAGAGTAAAGGTGAATGGAGCGTTCTCATTTTAATCACCACACATCTTCCTTCTGCTATTACCTTTAACAGTGAACCTTAAATACTTGCTAGCACCTCTCCTTTCACCTTTTTGTTTAAATATTTATATGTGGAATTAGATAAAATAATTTCAGCAGCTTTATGTTGGCTACTTAATTGACATGGCAAGTGAATCTGGGTGAGTTTGAACTCACCTGAAACTAACAAAAAGCCAGATTGTAACAAATCTCTACTTTTAGAAAGAGATTAAGCCATACTGAGATGTGAATATAAGGATGCTTCTGGCCTATTTTCCCCTGAAAATATCACATTTTTCTATATCTATACCCTGATTCAGTAGCAAACACCATGTTCAAACAAGCAGCATATTGTCTTCATACCAGCTTTTCTTGTAAACTCAGGAATAAGTGATGTCAAATAGGAGAAAAATCTTTGAGAGAGCTTTGACCAGAGTGTAAATTAACCCATATATAAATACAAAGGTCTGGGAATGAGCTGCTGATGTTGTCTGGGTTGCTTAACTACAAGCTGATATTCCTATCAGAAGGGGAGCAGATTAAGTATTTATATTTGCAGAACTCTTGCATGGCCAGACAGTGCCTTACTCAAATGGTTTGAGAACTTCCTCTCTGTTATCAGCTCTCCATAGGATCAAATTATGCAGCTGGCTTTCAGAATCCTTATGTGTGTGTTCAAATCTATGTTATTTTCATTTATCTCCTGAATTCCTTCTGAGTTCTGCTTTTCTGAGTTACAGTGAGGTAATTTTCAAGCTCTGCCTCTCCTTTGCAGAGCGTAGAAATACTTTTTTCTCTAGTGGAAGTTGAGATTCTCTACTGTGAATCTACTCAGTGGATAAGCCCTTAAAAGAAACAGTGGTATTAATGAGCTGATGATAAAGATTTCAGCTCTGTGCAGCTTTTCTTAGCCCACAAAATCAACTCCTTTTTAGATTCATTTGAGGATCAGTTTACATGTGGATTTGCATGCAAGGTAAATTTGGGATTTTCTCCTCACATACCCTGTGGAGGAATAAATTACTTGTGGGGTAAAAAACCCCAAAGCAAATATATGTACCTAGAAAGACTTCTTTCCTGTATTCTCTTTCTTCTGCCATCAGACACTGCCATAATCAATTGTTAGAAATAAAAATAACTTCAGGACTGAAGTGGATTGATGGCTTACAGGGGAGATTTGTGGTTGTTCCTCCTTCTGTTCTTACCTGAGGTCTCTGGTGAGAGACCTGGATCTCACATGCTCTGGATCTTCAGCTGCCTGTGCTTTCAGTGCAGGAGGCTGTAGTTTTACCCACAGATGTTCATCTGCAACAGACCATCAACAATTCCCCTTAAAATGTAATGCATCAGGACCCAAAGAATTTCCAAAATAGGAGGGATCAGGAAAATGCCTCATTTTTCTCAAAATTTCATATTTCTTCATGTCTGACAAATGCTCTGCTGTACTCCCAAATGCTGTAGTATTTTCAAACTAGACATTGGTACTGCTTTAATACAGCAGTCTTCTATGTAAGTGCAGGGAAATTATCTGCACTTGAAGAGAAGTTGTAAGCCATTAGAGCAAGTGAGATTGGTCATCTCTGTGCCCCAACAATCTTGTCTGAAGAAAAAAAAGGAAGTGTGCATGTGGATTGGTATCCATGGGATATTTTTGTTGTGTTCTGACAGTCAGTCATGGCTCAAAAAATTTTCTGCACAGGTATTTCTACCTTTTCGACCAATAAGTATCTATTCCTCAACCTGTCATATTTAGTTTTGAAATTATATATTATTGCTGACATGCCTGGGAGTATGAGCAGCAGAACTATTACATTCTATTTAATTATGTGCATACATACATATTGCACATTTCACCCCCAAACCTGGGCATGTATCAGCCATCAGGAAAGGCAAGAATATCTATTTAGCAAAGACAGTGCTGAGGCAAAAGTGCCTGTTAAATTCAATGAGTTACTGACTTTAAAGGGTCTGCTATGGCTGTGTCTTTCTTTAAACTTGGATATTTTTTAATCATGGATGTATTACTTCATTATGCAGGTGGTTTGAATTATTTTGGGTTTCTGAATAGTGCTCAATGCAGAGAGATTTTTGGAACCTGTGACCATAACTTGCACTCTGCAATCACTTTTTCACCAGAAAGATGACAAAAACCAGAAGTATTGTGCTGAATTCCTTTTGAGCACATATTACTCATTTAGCTAATAAACCAATTATTTTGTATTTAGGAAACAACCCCAAAACCTCCAATTCCTGAGGTACTGCAACATAGAAGGGACATGGATGTTTGATGGCCTCTGTACTTCCATGTTACCAAGATGCTCTACCAAGGACACAGAGTGAAGGGCTCCTGGATGTTTTGGGGCACATTGCTAAGGAAACCTGTGTTTCTGATGAAATGTGCTGGAAACACCTGGCTTTGGAGAGTTTCTCTCTCCACTGTCAGCACTGCCAAAAGGGAAGCAGAAGCCCTAAATAGCTGTTTTAGAATCTTTATGAACCTGTGTGTCAGGGGACTCCTGGTGCCCTCATGCTTGTGAGGGTTTGTGCTCTTTTGTTGGCCGAGCCCACAGCTCACATACTCACTGGATTTGTGCAAAATCTGTTCTGAGTTTACAAAGAGTAAAAAGACACTTTGAATTTTGAGATAAAAATGTTTGTAGAATTTAATTTGACCCTTCAACTTAATTCCAGATTAAATACTGGTATGACAGAATGATCTGGATTGAAGGGGAACCTAAAGATTATCTCGTTCCAACCCCCTTGCTGTGGGCAGGGACATCTTCTGCTAGACCACACTTCCAGGGATGAGGCATCCACAGCTTCTCTGGGCAACCTGTTCCAGTGCCCCACCACCCTCAATGTTTGCCTCATCCCAAGTATTTGCCTCAGACTTAATTTGTTGAGAATATTTCCCTCTGCTCTTGTTTTCTCACGTTGAGAGTGCTGCTCACAGTGTGTGTGTGTAATGTGAAGAGCTCTGCTGAAGCTCAGTGAATTCCAACACAGTTTTCTGTGGGAGGATTTGAAGTATAAAGAATCTACTAAAAGTTCTGTAAGGTCTCCAAAGACCATGAAGGCGTGTGAAAAATGGATGTGCAAAATGCCTTCAACCACACAGGACCTCATAGAGCTTCTCATTGTATTTTGGCTGAAGTCTTGAGATTGAAATTCTTCCTCTAGAGTTACATAGGTAAGGTGCAAAAAAAAAGTCATAGCTGAGGTGTGTGTGTGTGTAGCAATAGAATTCTTTCTCTAAAGCAACAACTGGTTTTTGAGGCAGCATAACTTCAAATCACAGCAAAGACATTTTATTGTAGTACATCTGTGAACAGGACGTTAAATGTTTGACATGTTTATTAAAAATCCCAAACACGGCACATTATCCATCTGCTGTGATTACTGTACAGGTAGGCAGCTGGGACTGTGAATGTAAAAATCTATGGGCTTCTGTGCAGCCCATCACTGCTGCTGCCAAAAGCCCTCAATAATACATCTTCATGGTGAGGCTTCTAGTGTACTTCAAGGTGTTGTTGGCATTTCCCTCCTTCTTAATCAAAAGGAACCATTTGATATCTTGGCTGAACCCATTCAGTGAAGTTACTTGTGTCTATCAGATTTGGTGTGTGTTTTGGAATATAAATTATTTTGAAGATTCATAGCATGTGAGTTTATTTGTGCAGGGAAGCTGTACCTGACTTTCAGGAGTGGAATTTAGCTGATTGCATGAATGGTTCAACCAAGTTTTTTTCTCTGGTGGACTTCAAGACTGAGTTCTCCTAATTTCTAGCAATGCTAAATTTCAGAATAAAAGTGCTCACTAGAAGTATTGGTTGCCTTGGCCTGCCCAGTGTTGATCCCACAAAATCTGTATGAGAGCTGCATTCCACCATTCACCCTGCCCTATTTCCTGCTTCATTCTGTCGTGCCAGATGTTTTTGGTTGGTTCATTGACTTCAGAATGTTTAGTAAAGCTCAATCCAGAACTGGAAGGGTTCCATCTCAAAGGCTTTTTCTATGGTTTAAGTTTTGTTTGTGTTAAGTACTGTGTTGTTATCCTCTTACTGCACACTAAAACTGTTTGTTGAAGCAGCAAACTAACATTGCACAGACCCTTTGCAATTGTCTTAACACCCATTGCATCCAACTGGTGTTATTCAGTATCAAAATGCAAGGAAGAAAAATACAAAAACTCTCAGGTTTTATGTAGCTACAGCTACGGAAGTAAAAGGTAAAAGTTGCAAGAAGATTAATGAGATTACTTATTCAGTAGTCCAGAATGCAAAAAGTATTCCTCAGACTATCATCCATCATTTCTATTGCCTCAGGCAAAGAGGATGCTTCAAGCTTGCTTCTAATTTTACTGAGTATATTCAGTTTCCTGTGTAGCTTAAGATCATTACTTGTTTCATTAATTCAAAATGACTAAATGTGACTAAAAAGTAAAAATCATAAAAAATTAAAACTTTGTTTTCAGCTATGGAATTGCATCTCATAGCAGTTGAACTGTCACTCAGTATTTCTTGGCTTTTTTTGGTCTTGTTCATATGCAGCTATGAAGAAAGTTGATATTTTCTTCTAATTTATATCTGCAACTTTTTTATTACTTTCAAATATTGTTACTTTTTCTTTCATCTTTCCTAGATAAAAATGTGCTCCTATGATTTTTTAAATCAATATTTATCTACATTCTTTGTTGTTCCTGTAATTATGTTCTGTAAAAAGCAAAAATATTGATAGCAAAGAGGCTAAATCATAGTATCTCCACGCTGGTGGCCCACAGGAGTCTTACCTTCATATTTCTGTTGGCTACACAGCAGTAAATTAGATAGATGCTCTTTGTCACACCCAATTTTGCAGGTGAGATCCCAAGACAGTCATGGCAGTGTTGAGTAATTGCAGCCAGCATCGTGGGAAAATGCACTGGGAGAGTCAAGAGGAGAGCAGGGTGTGAATCTCACACACGAGTTTTCCACCTCAACCCTAACCCCCAGCCCTGTTACAGCAAAGAAATGGAACCAAGGAGTGAAATGTTTGCTCTGGGTTATTTTTATTTGTTGTCATTGGGTTTTCTCACTCTCACACAAAAGTTCTGCACACCAACAGAGTCATGGCTTAATGATTTTCTCCCTTAGCTGCCACAATGCTAGTCTTTATTAAAATAGTACATCAACCTCTACTATTAAAGCAGAATCTTCATTTTTCAGAGATCCTTATAAAGTTGTCTGTCTTCTCTCTAAAAATATCAAATTAAGTTCATGACATTGCTCTAATCCAATAACAGTTATTATGTGCTCAAATAGGAAAAAAAAAAGGTGTTTTTACAAGTTAACTAACATAAAGCACTTGTAGATTCTGCAAGTCAGTTTGAACTGAAAATTATATTGGTAAGGATTCATGTTAGGAAATATGAAGGAATGAAACTACAGTTCTATCCACTGAGCTGCCTAAATGTTTACTCACTGTACTTCAAAGAAAATTTTTGTTAGAAATTATGATGGAATGCTTTACACTGCAATCTCCCAAGGGTCTTAATATTAAAAGTAGAGCCTTCATCTCTTTGATGAATTACAGAAAGTGGTCCATTTATCTGAGGAATTCTAATGCCTGTTTCTGTAAAAGTAGATGAAAATAGGGATCTGATAAAAATAAGCTGGATAAAACTATTAAGAGGGAAAAGCTGGGTTGGGAAACTTCCTTTTAGATATTCAACCAGATCATATTTCATTTGCTGGTTCTAACATGATTGTTCAGAATTTACTTCTCTGCATAAGGTTTAAGAATTCTACCTGCTGCTCTGGATAGCTCTTCATAACAACAGAAATACAATGAATTCCTAGTAGAATTAAAAGATCAGTTTGATAGGTGCTTATCTTCCTACAAGCCTTCCTTTCTGCTTCTTCAACATGTGGAATGAAATATTTAATACTTTTTAATATCAGTGGCTCCAAATTGAGGACTTAGACTTTATTTAAAATTCATTCACAGCTCATACAGTTAACAAGCTGCCTAGAATAATTGGGAAATTGCTTTTGTGGCATGTATAAAATGATTTAGTGGATTAGCATGTCACAGAATAGTCTGACTTCAGAAAGCACCCACTGTAACTGGTGCATACACAAGTAATTTATATTTCTTGGACTTGGAAAATTCTCATGTTAGAGTGCATAAATTAGTGTGTGTGTTTATATAGGCTTATACAAAAAGAAAAACTGTTGCATTTTTAAAGGCCATTGCAGTTTGTGATTTATCTTCTCACAGTCTTTTGGGGACAATCTTTGGAATTGGTAGACTCTTTCAGAATGGTCCCTGTATTTAATTCTACACGACAATTTAACTTGCTTTGTTGTCTCTCCTCATACCCGAGTCTCTTTAAATGTTTTGAAAATGAGGTCTCATTTTTTGGACAGTGCAGGTACTGTGCAGGTGTGGTGAGATCACAGAATGGGTGGGTGGCACACAGGGTTGGCACTTTTCTCTGTGTTCACTCATTAGATGTAATCTTTTTAAAAATCTTCCATGTCCACAGGAAAGAAATAGCATTATATCACAAAAAAGGTAATGCCTGAAGTGGAGGAGGATGCTGTTATAACTAAAATAATGAAGATACTGAATATATGATATGTTATTTATAGTCTTAGGTGCAATTTAACTTCTCCTTTAGCAATGACAGTCATCAGCTTTTCACTAGTTCTGTATAACCATAACTCTGAGACTATAATGTGCAACTTAGATTATTTAAAATTATATATCAATGTGAGACCAAAGTCTGACCTTAAGTTAACTGATATTACAGTCTGTCTTCACACTGCTCTAGATGATCTTGTCTGGTTCCGATATTCTCTTCAGGAGTATCATTGTCATAGAATCACAGAATCATAGAAAGGCTTGAATTGGAAGGGACCTTTTAGATAATCTTGTTCCAACACCCCTGCCCCCACTCAGCCTGTTCTTGAACACCAGGGATTATCTGTTGTATTTACTATTCCATGTCTTTCCAACTTCAGTGCTGCAACTTTCTCTTTTTTTTCCTTTTATTTTCAAAGTTAATGGATAGGCAACTAGTGATTAATGAGAATGGTTTAAATCAGCCTTCAACTATTTCCAGTAAGCATCTCTCCTTTTCTGTTTAGATAAACACTCTGAATAAAACCCGTGTATGGGGAGCATTACAGTGAGTTTCCCATATCACATTTACCAAATATGTAAGAAAAGCATATGAAAAAGCTTTCAAGTGTTGCTGTGCTGACAGCTGCTTACGGGGGAGGTCAGAGCCCTTCGGAGATCTGCCACTCTCCAGTAACTGTTCAAAGCACTGCCAAGGCTGCCGGGTGAACATCCATTTAGCAAGAAGTGTTTGTGCTCCCCTTGCTCCACTGAATTCAGTAAAAAAACCATCCTTTAATGAAATAGGAGCAGGCTGTGACCTCAATACCCAAATCAAAAATTGATCTTTTGGTGCACTTTTTTGCAGTCTGTTGCTTCAGATTATATCTCTATATATATCTATATATATACCTTAATAAAATCTCTATCTTAGTGTACAATTCAGGTCTGACTGAAGGGCTGAATAAGAATTGGAACTCGGTGTCCTTTAAGATTCTGTTGTTTTGGAATACTCGTTAGTTGTATGTGCAGGCTTCCAGAGTGTGTTTCTGTGAGAAAATCCGAGTGCATCATTCCTTTTATGTACCTGACCCTCTGCTCTGAGTTGTGTCATGCAGTAAGGCAGAGGGTGACACAGCCTGTGCAGTGTAGAAACATCAAGCAATCTCATTCTGCAATTCAGGCCAAGAAGTCCTGTGGTATTTATAGCAGATGTTAACCCCCTGACCTCCCAGCCTCTCTCTGCATGAAATGGGTTGTGCTCTCTGGAGCTCTTCACGCAAGCTGAGGGAGCTGACTCCTCAGACAAAGGGATGGGACAAAAGGAGCAGAATTCAGGCAGGCTGTGCTCTGTGTACTGCAGATCCTCCCTGTGTATGGCATTGAGTTCAATTTCCCCACTGCATTCGCATGTGGAAAGGCATAAAGTGATACCAGGCCTTTGAGCGAGAGCAATACTAAGGATTAGCTATTGGAAACCTTTCGGGGCTGGTTTTTACTCCTTCGCCTTGGCTTTTGTGATTTGGCTTTTAAATCTTGATTGTGCAGGGGTGATAAGTCCAGATAAGTCTAGGTGATAATCACAGTTTTAAAAAACCTACTCTGACATAGCTTGCATGACAGCCTAATCCAAAATACAGCAGTAGCTCTCTGTAATCTTAATGGTAAATGTTGACTTTATCCAAGCTTACAATTACAAATCCTCATTTAGACTTAGCAGAAGATTGCTACAAAGGAAAAGCTACTAACCTTAAACTTTTGTACTCTGAGCATGTATAAATGGCTCCTTGTATTCCACTGTGATTTCTGTATATGAAAAAAGCAACACCCAATGTCTCTTTTGTTGCATTTAGCAAATGATGACTGATAAGCCTTACATCCATTATATGGCATTTCTCAGTACTGTTACATAAATTGCCTCAACTTTTTTTTAGTGCTATCATTGATTTCTGACTGCTTCCTTGTTAAACACTGCTAAGGGCAATCTGTCAAGGGCTTCCATGATAGTGATGGGACTTTACAGTGGTGAACTGACATAATTCTTTTAAAAGTCCACCAGCTAAATATCTGTTTAGTCATTTTTAGTGCAGCAAGATCATTTCAGAGAACCATTTTTCAGCTGAGTGTGGAATTTCAACTATTTAAGGAGGACTGAACTCAAAACACAACCAAGTTCAGTAATTACCTGTTCTTTGCACTATTGCCTGTCCTTAAGTCTCCCCAAGAGAAGAGTAAAAGTGAGCTATTTGGGTTCTTGGAGAGTGGGGGCAGTTGGCATTCAGTATTTTGAAAGACTCCACCTAGAGAATAAAGTGGCCTTTAATTCAATTAGAACATGGATATTCTGATCTAAATTTAAGGCCCATTTCTGGTTAAAAAAAAGGACTAACATTTGTGCAGATGAGCCTCAAATCCTACTCCATAAGGTTTTGGAAGGTGTTCCATGGAACTGTAGTCAGTTTTATGCTGTCCTGTTACCTTTGAGCACATGCACATCACATTCTTGCATTTTGTTCTGTTCTTACAGCAACTGGGCTTTTTGGATGTCTGTAAAATATAACTTGGAATTCTGCTGGTTTCACTGAGGAATACACTGAAAAATTTCAACTTTCTTTAGAAACAGAAATGCTTCCACTGCAGGAGTTGCTGACATCTTGAAATTAGTTTTCCTAGAACGCAAAAGAAAAGTTTTTAAATATTAAAAAGACATAGGAAAAAATTGTTGGGAGTATCAGAACAAAATTTCAGTGGGAACTAACCTGCTATTTAAAGCTAGCATGTCTACTTTGAATTTGCATTTTGAAACAATGGCTTTCATTTCAAATGTTCTTACTGAAAAAATTTAACATCATTTACACTGTGGCTTACAGATATTTTTGGTGCAGAAGATTTTCAAACAAAACATTTCAAGTCACATTACTGGGGACTGAAGAGCAACAGGATATGAGCCCTGGTTCCATCTAAGCTCAGAGCCTAAAGTGTCAGAATATTGCAATTTTAAGCATAAAAATGGATAAGTGCAGGTAGGCTCTTCCTTTATCTCTAATTGTGAGTGATATTTGGCTTTGGAATTTTATCCCACAAATATGCATTCACTTAAAAGAAATTCATTTGAGTCCTTTCCCTTAGATTAAACACTAATGAGCAGGACTGAGGCAGAAGAGATTTGTCTTTCCCACACAAGCCAGACTGAACCTAGGAAAAAGAATCATTAAAATAGTTTATTAAAATATGTTAATATCTTAATCTAGTAACAGATTGTTTTATAAAGGGAAGAACATGACATTTCATAATTCTCTGACAAGTTATAGCTGTAGCAAAAAGTTTAATGAAGACAAACATTGACACAAATGTACCATATTCTTAGGACAGTAAGAATGTACCATATTCTTATTTATTATTGGGCTTCTATTTTTTCCTTGGCTTCTAACACAAACAGTTTCTGCTTTCTGAGTTTTTATGAGAATTATCTTTAGTAAGAAAAGTACAAGAGAGTCTATAGCTCATTGATTTTACTTCAAAATCTTTAATGGCCTTCTCATTCAGTGCTTTTCTTTTGGACAATGTAAAAAAAATTCCCATATTATTTGTATTTTATTTTTTTGGAACTTAAGGAAACCAGGCAAAAAAATCCCATTTAAAAGTAGTTATGACGAATAGAGAAGCAGTAATCATTTTTCACGACCTCTTGACCTATTTAATCAAGACCCTACTGCTGGAAAAATCTCATTTTTTGCTTGCATTTTTTCTTTATTTATCTCTTATATATTTATCAGTTGATTAATGTTAAATACGCAGCTTATTCGTCCTTAGAGAAAAGCAATATTGATTTTATTCACAGGATAATTTAATTTCCATCAGTATTTTAACTTCAATAGGTCCAGAATTTTCCTGAGGAACAGAAAGAAATGCTACTTAAAGGGAACGAAGTTTTGCTATTGATGAATCGGGAAGTATCACACTTTAATTCATGGCAAAATTAACTGAAGTATCATGATTACTATGGATCAGACTTTAAATTCATGCCAGAACTTAGAAGAAGCTATGGTAATTAATATATTAAAACGAAATGTCTTTTAAAAATTGTAATTTTTTTGCAGCTGAGTGGGAGAATGCTTCAGCTATTCTTAAAATGTAAGAAATATGTTGTAGAGAAATAATGTGTTAAGCTCCGGTTATAAAGGAACTTGAAATTTTTAAACTTCTAACCTTTTACAGTAATTATTTCATTTAAAAGATGATTTTTTACATGGATTCTTGTAGATACTTAATTCACAGGCTGTCACAAGGACAGGAGAGCACAACACAGATGGGGTAATGGACAACGTTAAATGTTGGCCTTGAAGCAGTTTTCCCTCACATGAGATATTGCACCATGGTCAACGCAGCCTAATAAATTTTGACCATCTGGTGGTGTTAGAAACGGAGTTCTCTGCCATAAAGGAGGAGGCACATGGCGTGAGAGACTTCATTTGCCTGACCACAGCTCTGGAATTAAAATTATACCTAAGTAAGTAATTTTTACAGGTGAAGTCCACATAGTTTTGCTACGTTCCACATTGTTTTGTTGGGTTTTTTTTTCCTTCCCTTTTTTAGCACAAAAAGGATTCCTTCTACCCCAATGATCTTATCCTGGAACGAATATTCCTCACTGATCCAATCTTTCTACCTTTTAAATGCCTGGGTTAGAATTTCTATATATATTTTTGATAAGAACCATAGAATCTGGATAGAAAATTGTCAATGTTACTAAATAAAACTGGAGTCATGCTGCCAGGTAACTCATCATGCTGTTTCAGTCTATGGAGCTCCACAATTTTGAAAGAGGTAAAACTCAGGGGAAACCTGACCTGGAAAAGTTACATAATTTTGAAAAAAAGAAAAAAATCTGTTGGTTTTTTATTTTTTTTAATTTTTTTTTTTTTTAAATCTTCTCAAAATCTGATTTTTATTTTTATACCCCAAAGATCCTGTGCCTGTAGATTAAAATGTGATTTCTTCATATGTCATTTGACAGACATGCCCAGATTCACATCTCCTTATGTCTTACTGCATGAGCACTTACCAGCAATTGCTCTCAGTAAAATATATTAGGTCTGCCTTTTAATACTTTGACAGTTAATAAATTCTCGGTTGATTCAGGGACTAGAAGTGTTTGTTCATGTTTGAAGATTAATAATTGAGGTTAAAATCTGTCATTTAAAGAAAAAATTTCCTCCCCTCCCCAATTTATTCCAACCCCTAAACATAATTCACTCCTTGGTGTGAGATAGTTTTGAAGTTTTACTTGAAAGCACGATTACAAAGAGTGTTTAGACTAGCAACTCTGGGCTTTAGAAATTGCTGCAAAGCTTTAATGACTGAAACAATTTAACCCAAATTTAGCAACTGGTTGTGATTCAGATCACAGCTGCAGGACAGTGTTTGGAGAGGCAACACGGCTCTGAGTGCCCGCAAAGTTTTAACACTGAGTGAATTATCCCTGCAACTGCCCTGCTGCTGCAAACCTGCTGCCACTTGAGCAAGGCTGCAGGGACATGTTGAGGCTGCTTGGTTGAGGAAGGGTTTTGTGGTAGCCCCCAGGCCACAGGCAGGGCTGGTGACCAGCTCTTGGTGGGTGCTGTCCTGTGCCCTTGGTCACTTGTGGGCTGAGGATGGGGCACAAGAGCACACGGGCACTGCTCCATCCTGATGTGCTGTGTGATTCCTGAAATGCTTTACCTGCATGGTCCTGCTTCCCTTGTGGCACAGACCTGGAGATCTGTGATGTTGCCTTAATTTATTATTGATTGTTAAAGGAGACTCATGACTTGAGAACATCAATATTAAAGGCTACTTGTGAAAATAGTACTGTCTTGGGGAAGAGGGCTTTGCCTCTGTCCAGGAGCTGTTACATGAGGAAAAGCCATTGCTAGGCTTTTGTTTATCTCTTGCCAAAAATCCCCAGGATTTGTGCAACTCAGTGCGTTTTTTACCAAAGGTTATGAAGAAGAGAGTTGGGGAAGAGTGGCCTTCCAAAGCAGAGACAGTTTTTAGCCTGTTAGCAGGAGATCCAGAGCTTTAGGTCTTCTTCCTCCTCCGGGGTTTGTGCCAAACACTTTCCATCACCCTGTTGATGTCAGGGAATATCTGTGCACAGCTTTCAAAAGTTTAACCTGCCTATTTATGTATTTAATTCATCTTTCAACTTCACTCTTATAAATATATAGATTAATAGACAAGAAATAACAGCTTGACCCAACACCTGTGCCTGTGACCTTGCCATATCAGCCCTGCCTGAGGTAAGGTGGGGTCCTCTTCCCTGTTTAAAGGTGTTTTCACACTACACTCCACAGGTCTTTCCAGAATTATACTGAACCTGGTGGGTGAAAATTTGTCATTCCAACAACAGTAGCATGAAAGACAGGATCTGAGAGAAACCAGATTTGAAACTGCAGTTTCTGGTCTTTCCTCTGTCAGTTTTTGTTATTTGGTGCCATTTCCCTTATATACCTCCAGGGGAACAAAATATGGGTCTGCTTGTATCCAATATTATCTCAGTTTCCTAATTATTATGTCATTTATTGTACATGACACAACTTACTGGAATTAAAATGACCACAGTACACTCTCAAAGAGATTGGGTTCTCCAGGTGAGCTGCTGTCCTGAATGAATTACGGTGGGTGTTTATAATAGTCATGGAACTTAAACTGTGGGAGAAAAAGGAAATGAGTAAGGCTCCTAATTTGAGCAGTAATATGAGAGAGAGCAGTGGCCTTTTGTGACTCATAATAAAAAGAGTTATGACTTCAGGAATCAACTGAAAGCTGTGGCTCAGTCCCAGAGGGTTAAGTTTCCCCACTGCTGCTTGGTCCTCGCATCAAGCCATCTTTAATCTTTTGGTATAACTGACAAAAGGGTAAACTGTGTAATTCTGTTGTTTCAGGATGAAATGTGCTTAATGATGCCTTGACCTGTGATCTCTGGGATGCAAGAAAATTAGGTTAATTATTAATTTATGTGGGGTTTTATCTTTAAGGAGTGACAAAAAAGTCCTCTTTAAGTGGTTTGAATTATCTCCTTTTTTCACACGGTGTTATGTGAAAGAAATATTTTGACCAAATGGTTTTCAATTTCTCATTGAAAGTAAATTAAAGTGTGGATTGATTTTGACTTAAATAGGGAAAGAGCAGCATTCAAATTTTTACTTGGCTTTTTTGATTTGTTTTCTTTTTTCATGTAGGATTGAATAAATATTAAAATGTACTTTTATATTAGACATAGAATTTTGCATACAGCTTTTTTATTCTCAACTTTACAACTATATTTTGCAGCTTTGTTTTTTTATTCACAGTCCAAAAGAGAATCAGACAAAATATAGTTTTCAAACTGGCAAAGCAGGTCTACCTACAGCTTAACATTGAGAGATTATAAAAGTCTATTGAAGCATAAATGCTCCATCCTTTTACAAATATTTTATTTTACTCCCTTCCTGTAAGCAAAATATGCAAACCAAAATTTAAAACATGCTCATCAAAATAAAATGTATGTTAATGAGTCATAACTGTCAAACAAGCAGTTCTTTCCTTTTGATGATTGAAATAATTGACTTTGCTAAAATGAACATTCACACAGAAGTGACGGTTGCTACAGGATGTTCATTTGAATTATGTCCCTAAAGCAGGGCACCAAGAGATAAAGTGACCTGGGTTTAATAGGTTTTCATTCCTCTCTCTGCTCATCACAAGCACAAGGTGCCAAAGAACTGAGGAACATTCTAATACATTTATTTTTTTTTTTAATTTAAAGTTTGTGTTTGGAAATTTTGAGCAGCTTCTTTCTTCAAGCTCCAATCAGTATAGTGAGCTCAGACCAAATCTGAAAGCTATGCCAATACTTGCTGCAGATCTATCTAGTATGTGATTTTACAGGATTTGATTCCTTTCTCAGAGCCAGATTTCACCTGTGATGATGTTTGTCTCCTATTTAAACAAGGCAGGAAGAGGTGCAGCCGTGTGCTAGCAGTCATTTTCTGAGGCCAGCACTTTGTCCAGTGGAAAGGCAAAAGTATCCCCCAGAGCTGAGGGCTGTTCTTGGCACCCAGCAGAATCATCTGAGTGGAGCAGATCAAAGTGTAGACACTGAGCAAGGAGGTTCTGCTCTTGGGACAACGATGGGTGACTTTGTTCATCCTGTAAAAAAAGCAGCCCTTTGGAGAGCAGGGCAGGAAAATCATCCAGTGCAGTATGAAAATTTGATAGCTTTGGAGAATGAACGGCCCTTTTACCTTAGGGGGAGCTGAAACAAAACCTGCATCTCTGCAGCCAGGAACTGCAGCATCCAGCAGCAAGGAACACAGGACAGTTCAGGGCACTGTTCCACAGCAGCCTTAGTCCCATCTGACTGGAGGCTCTCACACGAAGATCTCCCCTCCAAATAAATTACTTTCCCTTTAGATCAGTGAGTCATATTCTAGAAACAGAGGGAATGACTAAATCTAATATGAGGAAAGGGTAAGGAACACGTCAGTGGAGTTAAGAGGGGAAAGGAGACAGAATTAAACCATCACTTTTGGCAGCAACGCACAGTTTGATGAAATTAGGCACAACATGAAACTGTGCCTCCAGAGAGCTTGGGTGAAATGGAGATCTTTTAGAAAAAAAATAATATGAAGCCTCTTGCTGTGAGGAGTAAGTAGTTGTACAGTGTAGTTTTGAGGCATTTCTACGGAAAGGAGAAAAATCATAAAATATTTTTAGTGAAGAATTAAGTCTATAGGAGAAAAAAAAAAAGGAATTCAGCTGTATCAGGCTAGAATTTTTATGTTTCCAGGTTTCCAGTGGGTTTTTTACCAATGTCTGCCCTGTTCAAGCAGCTTAGCTCTCATTTCCTATCACTTTGGGCTGACATACACCTGCAACAGCTGTTTCTGAATCCTATCAAACTGAGTTTAGTAATGGTGAAAGTTAACTCGTTGTGGTTGTAAGTAGGCTGAAGCACCAGCTCATACATCAGTATTTGATGTCCCGTTTGCACTCCTTTTCTTCATCTTCCCTATTTATTGCTTTTTGCTGCGATTCTTGCTCTCCGAAAGACCTTCGCTGTTTAATTTTTGTGCCGTTTTATTTTTTTCGTTCCTGGCGCTGTAGGGTAGCGAGGTTTTTTATCGCTCAGACCTTTTTCCTGCAGAGGGACAGCGCGATCCATCCGAGGCCCCCATCCATCTGGTGAGGCGCAGACAGCAGCTGACACTGGGGCAGGTTTGTAAAGTAGAGCACTGAGAGCAATTAGCATTTGAATTAAAGCTACCTGTGGATAACAACAGGTGATTACCCTATTTAACAGCTGTTAAGTGGTGTTATTTGCCAGCTATAGACCACAGACTGGGTGAATTGAATGCATACGAATGTTGCTGTGAATACAAACGAAGGACGTTAATTAAATAATATTTTTTAAATTGCAATTGTGAAACATAGAGGTCGTCTCGAAATGGGTAACCGGTAGCAAAAGAGAGGGCTCTGGAAGTGTTTGAGGATGCAGGACAGCAACTTCATAAAGGCTAAACCCCTATGTTTTGGCAGCCAGCGTTTTGTTCTAGAAACAGAGAAGCAAATCTTGCTATTACACTGATTCAGCTTCTGGCAAGAAGAGAAAATAGGAAGAAATTAAAGCACATAAGATTATTTTCTCCTTCTGTTTTATCTCTGCGTTTCCAACAAGGCTAAATCAACCTGGGAGTTCTCTGGTTAGCGCGGCACTGTTCCCTCTGTGCGTGCCCACTCGCCTCGGTGCATATGTGGGAGAAGCTGCTCCGCCGCCCCGCTCCCTTCTGTGCTGGGGGCGGACGAACGCCTTTTCTGAGCATTTGTGCAGCATATGGCTCTGCAACATCCTCTGAAATCCGTGTGGGGGTCTGTACCGTGGTTTTGCTTCGTGCGTTGCTGCAGAATATCTCACTGGCTCTGGCCGCACCTTTTCTCTACACGTTCTCCTTTGCTCAAAAGTTTTTCCTGTGAACCCCTTCTCCAAGGGCATGGATTTTCAATGGCCTTGTTTTAAGACCTCCCAAGGCATGTGAAGGGAGTGCGTCTCCCAAGAAAGGCTGATTAGATTTCTGCTTTGAGTATTTGCTTGCACTCTACAAGCAGAATTATTTTATCAGTTATGATTGGTCTCATTGCTACTCCAGAACTGCTAGAGTTTTGTGTAAGTGCAATTGTCACAAATTACAAGATGAACTTCTTCCCTGTGGCACAATTACCCATTCACTTAAAAAAGCTCTGGTGCCTGGTGTGTGCATATTTTCATTGCATTAGTATGAATGGAGGAGTCCAATTAATACACGTGAAGATGTAGGCATTCAGTGCTTCCAGAGCACAGGAATGCAGGATAAATACTACAGTTTAGAAGGAATCACTGTTTTTTATTAATGAGAGCTGCCTGATTAAAGCATTTGCTGTTTTAGGTATTTAAACTGCAACTAAATGCCCATTAGCTGTCTGATTTTGGCCAATTGCATGCTACATCCAGCTAGAAAATTATTATACTGACAACCTTATTTAACTGGAATCTGATGTGGTTCAGAACAGAATCCATCTGCTATTAAGAGGCTCATAATTACTTACAGAATTTTAAGTTAAAGCACCATAACCTCTCAGTCATAGCAGCAATGCAGAAGGCTTGGATTGTTTACAAATAAGAGCTGTGCTATCAAAGCAGTTATGTGCATAATGTTCAGTAAGGGCTGGTTATATAAACACCTTCAAGTATGTCCTTTTTGTAGGGTTGCTCAGGGATCATAATCTCAGTAGTGGTGATGCTCACTCATTCTGGCCCTGACTGTGGTTAAAGAGAACCTCCATATTTGAAAGCAGGCTCTCTTTATACATAAAATATACATTGCTCATCTTTTCTTTATTCTTTTGATATCAGGCAAGAAATTATATATTTTTTTGCAGATAGCTTCCTGCCACAAGAATATAGAAAAGTTGCAGAAATTCGCTGCCAAACAACCAGTACTTTCTAAAGCCACCAGTCCTAACATAGTGACAAATTCTACATTGGTACAAGCACTTTTCAGCATGCATGAGCTCTTGTGCTGGCCAGGTTATTTAACTTGCTTTATTTTCAGCTGCAGGACACTTACCCACTGTGTGCAGCATCCTTGCTATCAGCATGGGGGCATCTTGACTTTTTTCAAGATAAGCATGAATTTCAAGCAACATTTCTCTTTTTTTCCTTTAGCCTCCTGTGTTGGGTGATGGGTATCTTGGGTGAACAGGAGTTCTTCCGCCACAGGAAGAGAAGAAACATGAAAAGAGGAGGTTGTTCAGCACAGACAGGCCAGCTGAGTGAGGGACAGTACCAGACAGGTGGGTCCCATAGCTGGGAAAGGAAAGCAGGGCTAAATCCCAGGAAAGTGATGCTAAACTCTCCATGGGGAGCACGTGGCTCTTGGCAGTCCCTCCCCACGGCACAGTGGGATCAATCAAATCCATCCTGCCTTTCTGGTGCCTCCTTCCTGCTAATCTGTATCTGACAGGATTATTTCACACAGTACAAACTCAAATCTGCCTATTTAGAGATAACTAGATAAAGTAAAACTATATCTAGAGACAGCTTGAGTTTGTTTTTTTTTAATTAAAAAGGAGTTGTTTAAAGTGCAGAGAGAATAATAGCGTGTTCTCAATCAGGGACAGGCTTTAGCTTCAATATTTGATGAATCAGTGTATGAAGTGAGAATTTAGTTGTTTGGTATAGACTTAAAGCTGTTTCCTACCCAAGACATAAAGTCATTTGTCTCTAAAAAGTCATGAGACAAAGGAACCCTCAAAACAACCTTGTTGCATTACAAAAATACATGAAATATTCTTTTTTTGTGAGTATAGTATTTCAACACTCTCACAGATAAAGCTCTTAAAAAGATTGTAATTTCTGTCAGCCACACATCAACACGACTTGCAAATGTGCAAAGCTGATTCATAAACTTAGTTGTTTCTTAATTATGACATTAGGCTGCAAAGGAAATTATAGAATGTTGTAAATATTTTGATTTGCTCTCTGTTGTTGTGTTTGGCATATCTATCATAAGCAAAATATAGAAAATGCAGGTTCATATTAACTAACAAATTACTAATATATGAAAGAAATATGGCAATGGTGGTACTTTATTAGAGCTGCAAATCTTCTATTATTATTATTTTGGCTCAAAAACCCAATAAATAAACGATGAAAGAAACATCACCTAATTAAGGTCCTTCATTGTGATGCTGGAGCTACTGATAGAATAGCTGTTTAACAAGATTGTAATGAATGTTCAATTGTCACAGCTTTGGAAGGTGTTACACAGTGGTTTAATATATTACTTCTTTTATTCATAATTTCTTTAAACAAAGCTTAATATCAGTCATGTTTGTATTCAGTTGTTGCCAATATTTTACAGGAAAAAGGAGGGCTCCAACATAGGTTTTCATTATTTAAAATTTAACATCCCAATGAGTTTGAAAAGTGAGAAAACTAAACCTTATTAAGCTACTGCTTTTTTTTTCCCCACAATGCTTATAATAAATAATTCAAGCAATGAATAAACTAAAATTTATTAGTAAATAATACAGGGAGTGCATCAGGCTGAGGAGGATTAAGTGTTCCTTTCAGAATAGAGACACATTCTTCAATGTTCAGATGCCCAGGGGTAATGTTTAATTAACCCACTCAGTTATAAATTCGTGCAGACAATTCTTCATCATTATAAAACCCATTGCAGAAAATGCTTCAGAAATTATCCTCTCTCAGACACCAGCTAATATTAACTTGCCAGTTGTTTCATCAGAAAACCATTGCAAATAAGGATGGTTAAGGGCTCAGGAGGTCCTTGGAATATTTTTATTTTCATTTGCTGCTGGTCTGTGTTATCAGAGACTTGCTAAGCAAGTCATGATATTGTCCAGATTCACGAATTGGTTCTGGATAATCCTTCCCTCACCCTCTTTGCTCATGCTGCACATGATGTCCTGCCCTTGCTGTCCCCAAGTCCCCAACAGTGAGATATTTGCTATTGATATTCACACCAGACATGGCTAACAACAGGGCAGAGCTGTCCCACAGGAGCACAAACTGGGGACATAAACCAGCTATAAACCAGACATGTCTTGGCCATTGGGTTCATTTCTGATATGCAGAACTTCACCAAAGTTGTTGCCATAATTCATAATTACCCTTTGGATGGTGTGAGCTGGTCGTGTTCACATGCTGTGTAGCTGTTGACTCTTATTAAAGCAGGTTTGAAATGGGAAGGACATAGACAGAAAGAGAGGAACTCTCTTGTGTCTACTTATTGCCTTCCTGAACCACCCAGAGCCCACTGTTTAAATAAAATCTAATCCAAACTGGGCAAAGTGCATTTGGTGTTCTTCGTTGAAACCTTCCAGAATCCTTAAACCATCAGCTCTTGTGGTTCACTGAATACCTGAATGAATTATTTTCAACTGATTTGGCACCTCTTCAAAGGAACAGATGGTTCCATCTTTAGTGCAAAAACAACAACTGCAGCAACAACAAAATAATCTGTGATTCTGCCTGGAACCTATTTAAATATAAGGGAGAGCTCTTTGACTTTCTTACATTCCTGACAATTACCTCAAGGAAGAAATCTATTTCCCAAGAAAATCACATTATAATTTTCTAAGCAAAGTATCACATCCAAGGAGCAGTTGTCTGAGACTGAGAGAGGCTGAACTGATATGGATGAGTTTCTAATAGTGCCTCCCCAGCAATACAGCAGCTGCATGGAGAGAGATTGTGAAAACATGGTGTTGAGGGACTTCTCCAAAACTAAAAATAAACTAATATGTGTTACAAAGGAAATGGTAGAAAAAGAAGAAAATGGTGACTAAACTCATAGAAACACAAATTATGTGATTAGGAATATGCAGCAAAAGCAGAACAGATTTCAAATAGCCAAAAATTGTCCAGACTACCACTTACTTTCTTTTAGAGAATGTTTTTACTGGTCATGGTCTAGAAGTGCTTGTTATAAACCAGTGTGCAGTTTATCTTTGGAATAGGATTCTCTTGAATTTGCCTTTTAGTCTCTAACATTTCAGCATAGGAAAAGCTATATAATTGACAAAGTAATTTTCTTCTATTATTGAAAAAGAAATAATCAGATATACAATATTAACATTAGGGATAAAGCAATAAATAGTGCTCATTGTAGTTAATACATACTCTTTTGCAAGTTTTAGGGGAATATATATATATATATATATATATATAAAACTGGCATTCATTAGAAAGAAAACCTGTCCCTGTACAGACTAGCTGTCAAACATTAATATGAAATCTCATTTTTTAATATACATTTCTATTTTTAAATCCCGAGTAAATTCTGCAGAATACTAGTGTATATTACAGAAGAGATAATCTTCTGCATACAAGACCTATGCCAGTGTCAGTTTTCTGGCTTTTCTGGGCAACTCTAATTATTGGGAGTGTGCAACAAAAAGAAATATTTGGAGAGCTACTTTAGCTGAGGCAGTACTTAAACATTTAGTTACTTGGCTTTTCAGCTGCTTTTAGCCTGTGCTGTCCCTTCTGCTCAGATGGTGAACATGGTGGGGAGAGGATTCTGCTTAAATTCAGCATGCTGAGGATTTGTCTTCTGGTCATTTTTCAGGTAGATTTGATTCCTGATCCAATCCATTGCATGGGACTGATGATGAGAGTGCTGCATGTGGGGAGGAGTAATTCCTAATGAGCACAGAGCCTGTCATTTAGCTCTGCTTGAGAGTAAATGCATGTCAGGCTGGCATAGATAAATGTGTTTCTGTGCTCCTAAGTCAGGGGGAGCCAGGCTCCATGGAGGAATCTCTGCTGGAGAGCAGTGCATGTGCATTTGTACTGATGGGAAGGCTTTGGGGGAGGGCTCTGGATGTCGAGGTGGTTCTCTGAGGCAGATTGCTCCAACAAGCAGCCTGACAGGGCAGGCAACTCCTGCAGCCTGGCAATGAATGTGTTCCCTGCCTCAGGTACAGCTGGTGTTTAACTCAGGGGTTCGAGAGCCCTGAACATCTGTCAGAGAGGCAAACAGGTGGAGCCCAGCTGTGGCCACAGTTGCTCTTACAATTCTTGGATTATATTAAAACCTAGGAGATGCTCCTTAGATTCCCTGTGGAAAGCACATTCCTGGTATGTTAACTTATTGCCCTCAGCCTGTAGCCTGGTCCCTGCTCAGGGAGAGTTTCATTTTCTGTTTACACAATAGAAGCAACAGCAAGGAGACATGGAAGCACCCCTAGGTTCTAAATAATTATATTTGCTAAGTGTACACAAGGAGTTTGACTGCACTCTGAGCACTGATCTGACTGATTTCTGGCAGCTGCTTTACCCTGATGCATTGGGATCATCCTTACAGTGTTCACAGGATACTTACAGGGGTATTTCTTTTCCTATGTGATGAAAATGATGGCAACAATTAGCAATCAGCAAACAGCCAGTGGCATGAACAGACACAGGTAGTTTTTTGAAATATTTTGTGTGTTGAACAGAGCAATTTTATTTTGCTTAAGTGCTACTTAAATATTCCTTACATTCAGATATTCTTGGGGGGGGAAAGGCATTATATAAGAAAAAGGTTCAGGCTTTTCTTAATGACATCAATACAGCTCATCTGTTTACATGATTCTAAGGAGGATATGTTGGGTAAAATACCCTGGGGAAAAGTTCTCTCAGTGAATATCAAATGATAGAACTTCTATTCCATAATTAGTCATATTTAATTGCTATGAAACCTACATTTAAGCTTACTTTAAGAATCTGTTTTTCTCTGGATTACTGAAGAAAGACGGAAGATGTCTAACACATGTGACTTGAGAAAAAAGGTTTTTCCAGGACATAGAAAAGGTGATGCAAAATGAAATGTCATTTTTGTCCTCTTTATATATTCAGTGGTTGACAGTCCTTAGGTTTTTTACTTGATACCTTCTATTTTTTGTCATTTTTCTCATGTTTCTAAATTAGTTGTAAATTTCAACCATTTTGTTGTCCATCAAAATCAGAAAACAAAGAAATCTTACTGAGTGAAAACTTTTGTTTTTCAGCATTGCCTGTTCTGTCATTCTTAGTTCAGCTTCAAATTTAGGATCTCTCAGTGGGAGAAGATGAATCTTTGGTGAAGACTGACTTTATCACAGCTTGACAGCACTTTATTATCTGCCTTAGTTTTAGTGGTTTCATGTTTTGTGTCTATTTAGCTGAAAATTGAAAATAAGTTGAAAATACAAACAAAGTTGCAATCAGAGCTGTAGGACAGCTTTGTTAAAGAGTGCTGCACATGTTAAATGCTTTTTGCTACCTTAATTTCTTTTTCTAAAAGACGAACCAGCTAAACTCAACATTTGACCTGGCTGATAATGATGGACTTGAGGCTCCAAGTGCTTTACAGAGAACACTGGAAAATGCTCATGGACAGCCAAATTGAAGGGGAAAATAGCTCTGAAGTCAGTCTGTCTATGGGGCTGCCAAAGCTGCCAAGAATCAGCTGTGTAGGCACAAGGGCTTGCCATATCCATAGAACCATGGAATGGTTTGGGTTAGAAGGGCCCTTAGGGATCATTCAGTTCCAACACATAGGCAGGGTCACCTTCCTCTATCCCAGATTGTTCCAAAGCCTGTCCAACCTGGTCTTGGATACTTCCAGGGATCCAGGGGCAGATACAGCTTCTCTGGGCAACCTGTTCCAGGCCCTCACCTGTACTGTTTTGTAAAAAGTCTCCCTAAAAACCCTCTAAGTTGAGAAGTACAATTCATAGCAAAAGGGTACTGGAGGAATGATTTGTTATTAAAAAGCCTTTGCACCAGTGCTGGTTTATTTCCTGGGCTCAGGAAGGCTCATCTGCACAGGTATGAGAGGTCCTGTTGTGTCTTTGGGTGATGCTGATACACACATGGGCTCTGCCTTTTGGGAAAGCTCTTCACTCCCCCTCAGTCTAGGGGGTTCCCAAAGCTTAGGTTAAACTGCATTTTTAGGCAATTATAGCCAGGGTCTGTGGGGTTCTTAGAATGGAAATGAGCATCAGCCTCTTACTGAGAGTGAAGAAATCAAACAGAGAAAGGTTTGAAAAGAGAAACAGACACGTAGAAATCTTAAATCACAGAAAAGTATTGGTTTTTAAAGTCACCTTAAGAAGTATTCTTTTTTTCTGTTAGATAATAACAAGAACTCACTCTTGTTTTGATCTGCAATATCTCAGCTTTAAAAGAAAGGTCTAACAATTTTCTCCCCCTTTCTCTTACCTATTCCACAACTCAGGTTATACAGGCTTTTCAAGGTTGAGCGTGCTTTCATGCCTTCAGCATGTTTCTGTTAGAGTGCTGTGATGTAGGATTGTGTTTAGCTGATATTCTTGGACAACTCAATTTGTTGTTTGGTATTTTACAGAGATATAAACTGGGACAATGATGTGGCAGGTACATGGCAGGTGTGTTCTGAAGATTTGTCGCTAATTATCTGCAGGAAACCATGGGAAAAATCATAAGAAGTTTATGTTTAACTTTTAATGTGTTGCAGATTGTTGAAAGAAACAAAAGAGGACCAGACAGAAGGGCAAGGAGGTGGGAATTCCTGTGATGGGTACTGCTGCTTTCTCTTGTCTCTGCCTGCTTTGTGCCTTGCCTAATTAGCTTGTATGTAATCTCTTGGAGCAAAGAGTTCCTAACTCCATGTTTGTCCATGACAATCACAGTGAGATGCTGCTAGAGGACTGTTCCAGCAGTGATAACTGTTTTCAGTGTCACATGTCTTTTTTATTTTTTTTTTCCTCGTGAAAATGAGCAAATTAAAGACCGTAACTGGGATGTTTACAGCAGCAACATGGTGAATAAACAGATAAGGTAATTTTACCCCTTCTGTTAGTTACCAAAGCAACACTATAAAGATCCTTTTAATTTAGTTTAGTGTTGTGAAGATTAAAGCTTAATTAAAATGGTGATATTTTTAAAAAAACAAAAAAAACCCTGAAGCAGCATAGGAAAAATAGAAAGATGTAATTATGGTCCAGTGAATGCTTATCACTCGTTATGAAGTTTTAGAGAAGAAGCATTTTTTTTCTCTCTATTGAGAGTAATTTTATTCTGATCATAAATTTGAATGACCAGAACAACCTAGGATCATAGCTGTTTATAAATTAATAAGGACAGTTGGAAGGAATGCCTTATTCTACTCATGAAATAAGGGATAGATGGTTTTCCTTTGCTGGCCCATTTCCTAAAAAATTCTCTTTCATACCTATGAGAGATAAAGACTCTACGAAGGCAAAAAAATTTCCTGTATTCCAGTATTTCACATGGCTTGCATAAAAATTCAGCTATTTAGTATCAAAAGATCTCTTACTTTCAAATTGTTTAATAGACATACCCTATTGCAAATTTTAAAGGTTAGATTTTCAAGTGGTTCTAACTGGCACCATTTCCTTTTATCAACAGAGCTACACTAATTTGTACAGAGTGAAAAGATATGTGAAGGACTTGGTGTGATATAATTATTAGAAATTCCTCCAGGAATATGACTTTTGTTGGCTAGTTAAACATTTGTTGCTTTGCCAGATACCTCCTAATGAGTTTAAAATCATTGTGGGGAAGCCATATGTTTGCCCAGCAGAAGGCAAACCAGGACACGGCACAATATTCTTTCACTGCAAAATTCCAAGTAGGAATCTCTGCCCATGAGAAAGCAGGAGCACTGGAGAAAGAGCAGTTCCAGCTTGTCAGTTTTGTTGAGAGGTATCTTTCCAAATTCTTCCAGAAGTGAGCTGCTGAGATGCCACAGCTGGTACCCTGGAGAAGTAGCTCCAAATACCACAGGACTAAAAATGCCCTTTTACTAACTCCCTCTCTTCTTCTTGCTCAAGCATTTTAAAACTATCTTTAACCATATATCACACATTGCTTCTGGGCACAGAATCATTAGCAAAATTAGACATTTAACCTTGCATCAAAGCAACATTATATTTACAAAATGCAATGATGACTGCTGTTGGTACAACTCAGCCTGGTAGCTTAACTCTGACATTTTGCCCCAGGATGCTGTGGAAAGCAAAAGGTCACTGGACTTCAAGGACAAACTCCTGGAGAATGAATCCACTGAGATTGCTGAAATTGTGCCTGGCCCTGGATGGCTGTGAACTGCAAAGGTCTGGAGGAGGGGGGAGCACACAGGTGATGTATTTCATCAGTCTGCCCTGTTCTTGGAGTGTTTCCTGATTGCATATTTCACCCATCCTGAGGAAAGATATTACACTGCCTGTAGTTTTGGACAGGTCCTCTACAACAGTATTGTTATCAAACAATTCTGGCAAACAAAAATTTTGGTTTTAAAAAATATTGGCTTTCTATTCCTAAACAAGGTAAAAATGAATTACTTGGCTTCCAGGCTGGCATATACATATATATATATATGAGTTCCCCACATGTCTGCAACCCAATTAGTTATTCCAGGATACATTTTTTTATTTTGCTGGCAAATATAAATTTCTCTGGTGGTGTTCCTGCAAAACTTCAAACCTCTTTAAGCAGGTAGCACTCTAGGAAATTCTCCTACACCCTGGATCACTGTCTTTGAGGAACCATAGATAATGGGCACATGAAGGGTTATAGAATTTAGTATCATCCTTGAGCAGGTACAGTTAAAAATTATAATCAAATATAATTGCAACCTTGAGAAAAGTGAAGTATTTTTCTTCACAAGGAATTATAAGTCTCTAATATATGCTTTCAAAAAAAAAAAAAAAAAGCCATGTAAATTTATTCTAGAATGCCATTGTACAATTTACCCTGCCAGGGGCTCAGGCTATTTATGTTTTTGACTGCACCGTCTTCTAAACTTAAAAAAAATTATGAATTACCATGGTAACCACTGCATCACACAACAAAGACCTGTATACACCACTTAGATCTTTAAAGAGGCAGAGTCTGGAATGAAATGATAGTCTGCATTTTCAAACAATATTATTGTCCTTAGTAAATGACTGTTTTGTTGTTTTATCAATAAATTTTATTTTTACATTTTAAAGCAGCCTATAATATAATTATTTTTAAAGAATATTAACTTTAAGAGAGCTGTTCATGCAACTGAGATCACTGAGCTGTAAGGGATGATAGGGCATAGGTGTGAGATGCTGATACTCTTTAGTTCTGTCTTTCTATTAATTTTCCTACATATTTTGTTTCCATTTTATAATTTTTATTGCAGTACAGTGTGGATGTCACAGGAAGGTCACACTGGTCACACATATATTGCGTGACCAGTGTGTGTAGCCATATATATTTATATATGGCAAGCATATATATATGCATGTTTGCCATATATATATATACATATATATATATGGATACATCTTCTAGTTGATTTTTGCAGGTATCATCCTGTGAAGGAAAAAAAAAAAAGTGGAGGCCATTCCATCTGTCTTCAACTTTCCAAAAATGCTTGATAATTTCATAGAGAGCATTTGGCCCTTTGATATTGTTTTCATTTCTCACCTCTGGGTTCACATGGAACACCCCCATCCCAGAGCTGCTCTGTGTGCAGGCAGGAACAGTCACAGGGAGCGGACATAGGAAAGCTGGGATGCAGTTATCGTGGGATTAAATTCTTCCTTTTTTAATTGGTTATATAACTAGGAAATTCTGACAATTTGACTTATCTTCTCATTTACACATATATAACCAACTAAGTAAGGAAAGACCAGACTCCTGGGGGTTGTTTTGGAAAAAGTAAAGATCTTTCCCTTTGCTCCTGGTGCCTGCAGCTGTTGGATTGTTCCATATTTTTCTTCAGTGCTGTTTGGCTTTTTGGATAATCTGAGTATGTCTCAGCTTCCATCTATTGAACAATCATCTCAGACCTAATGGACGTAGGATAATCTACCACAATTTGAAATACTTCTGGCTAACTAAAATTTTTGGGGCTGCAATAGTGATATCTGGGTGAAGTTTAACTGCCTGGGACAGTGTGGAGGGCAGAGCAGCCACCAGCAATTGTGCCTTTGAGGGAGGGAACTTTGGAAGTATTGAAAGGTTCACTTTATAATTCATTCTTCCTTTGCAGTCCTCATTTCTCTCATCCCTTCATCTGCAGGTGCCTACCTTCTGTCAGGGTTGCTGTGTCCATCAAGGTAATCCTTTACAATTAGTCATTCTTGACTGAAAGTTATTATTATGAGAGTTGCTAATGAATTACTTTTTGAAAGTCATTCTGATGCCAGAGTGCAGAGGGCTGTGAAAGTAAAAGCAAAGTTTACCTCATGAAACTGGAAGAGAATAGTGGAGTCAGGGGAGTAAAATATCCGTGGATTAAGCTGGAGGACAAGAGGTAGTAAAAGTAAAGTGAAGGAAGACTGAAAAGTGAAAAGAATGCAGAAAAGTTGAAACATAAACAGAGACAAACTGTGGGCTGAAGAAAAAGGTGTGGTTACGTTTCTTCAGCAAACTCCCTAAAATTTTCAAAGGGCAGTGAGAAAGGAAGAACCTCCTTGAACAGTACACTGCTGCTTAGAGCCTTGGCTATGCAACTGATCCCAGCACTAGGAACACTTTGAGTACATTTAAGTATTTTAAATAACAGTTTACATTACTATGGCAACCATGTAAACTGGCCACTTTCTTTCTCTGCTCCAAAACAAAAGGGTATAAATTCCTCAAAGATTTTTCTGCACCTTGCATAACCCGATAACCCCCCTGTGAATGAGTTAATGGTGGTTACAATTAAGAGTTTGTCTCATTGGCTCTCACCACTTGTCTGTTCTACTTTTGTTTCTTTTCACCTGCAATATCTCCCTCAGAGGCAGGATCTCATTAATCACTGTCTTTCCCAGCAGTACAACTTGACTGATTTTTAGAGATTACCTGTAACATGTAAGCAACACATTGACAAATGAGCCCTTGAAATTCCATGTTTAATCTCTGTGGTAAAATGCCATTTCTGTTAATATTGCAGTTTCTTCACTTTAGATAATTGCATCTTTCTTGATTGTCAGATATTCAGTGAAATAAGTGGGGAGAGGAGAATGACTGTGACTGAATCATTTGTGAAATGACATCCCCTTTCTTTTCCTCCTCCCCAACTACACCATCTTTATGACAGAACGTGGAGAAAAGGATGTTTTCCTATCCAAGAGAGAGGAATAAGTTGGTTGACATAAAGTTGATCTTCACAGTTCAGGTACCAACCTGAATGCTGACCACACCAGCCAGAACAAGTCTCAGTCCCTACACGGGATGGTTTTTCAAGTATTTTCAAAATAAATAACAAAATATTGAATGTATTAACAAGCAGCAGTTTTGGATCCAGCCTGTTTTCTCTTGCTCAGGACAATGTTTTCTCTGGCCAGCCCATGCCCACAGCAGTGACTGGTGAGGCTGAAAAGTCTTTTTCTTGTTGCTATTATAATTTCAGAACAGTGTTACATCTCCATACTTTCAAAGGACAGTCCACTTTCTAAAAATGATGTATTTACACAGCTGCTGAATCTTTTATATGCAATTTCTGTGGAAACAATGTCTCCCTGACTGCTTGCCTGTCAGCTCCTATTGTGAGCAATTAGAAAAGGGCAGCGCAAGCAAGTAAAAGTGCTCTGGGTTCTTGAGATCTAATCTTTGTAAGAAAAGGGTTTTGAGCTGGTGGCAGGAATGCATTCTGGTACAGCAGTGCACAAGCAGTACTTTTTTTTTTTCCCTTGTCCTGATTAATTGGTTCAGTGTTAAGTGAGGTAACAGTTTGAAGAACTAACTCATTATGTGAAATTACTCTGTCTGCTGTGATACTTAAAGTCATCTTGCGACACTCTGGAGCTCAATGCATAAAATATTACATTGGTAAGTAACTCTCCCACTGGATAGAGCCTTTTCTTCCAGAAGTTAACCTACGGATATGAGAAATCTGTCCTTGCACAGAGTGTCTGATCCAGTGCCAGTGCCTAAGGATGTTCTTGGAAGCATTCCCATCTTTAAGCACTGGATTGGGGTCTGTGGTGCAGTAGCTAAAGTGCTGAGGGTTATACTTGCAGCAATAAAATATGGCATTGCTGTTAATGTAGGAAAAAGGCTGCAAGAACATAAGTTGACAGTGAAATACTGACAAGAAAAAGCAAGAGCTGTGTGAAGGCAGAAAAAAGGGATTTTATAGAGGAAAAACTTGGAAATCATGAAGATTAAAATAATAGATGTTTTTCCCAGCTTGTCCTCATCTGTTGCAACACACTTGCAAGAGAAGAACAAAGTGTTTTTCCCCACTCAGACAGGTAAATATGATATCAGTTTCAAAGGTGTGAAGACACAGACATCACACAGTGAAGCCAAGGGTTATTAGTATGGAATAGCCAGGGTCCAAATATTTAGGTGCATTACACTTGCTCCCCAGGCTGGCATAATTAGATGGCAGCAAGATAAGATATTTTTGCCCAGAATTACAGAATGTGATGGAAACTGGTAAAACAGCACATAATCTTGAAGGCACACTCAGCAGGGAAGGAGAAAAATCCTGCAGGGAATTGTAGTAGGTTTTCTAAGGTTTTTGTCCTCATATTTACCAGCCTGAAGACAACAGACTCATCTCTAACTTACACCAGGAGTGCAGTAAACAAAACATGGCGCAGAAGCTTCAGTGATAAGCTCAAGATAATGAATATTATTTTGGTAATTCATTAGGAAAGAAAGGGGTTTGCTCGTGTATTTGCACATTTTGTGCCATGAGTTTTGATCCATGTATCTTTGTTGCTGTAATAGCAACTGTGTGTTATTAAAGCTGACATCAGAATTTATGGGTTCCTGGTGCTCAGTCATATGCTTTGAAGAATAAAGCATGCATAAGCAAATTAACCAAACCAGTAACCTCTCTGGACATGCAAGAATTGTGGTATTTTGCGTTGTAGCAAAGATAGAAGCCAACAAAGTGACTGGTTCCTCTCCCAGAGCTACAGTGAATTTGATGGCATTGCAGAGACTTGGACATATATTAAACAGAGCCATGTTTACTTGTGCTGCATAAGAATCACAAGGGGAAGCAAAATCAATGTTTTCCAAATGGAATAGAAGGGAGCCGAGAGGAAAAGAAATGGTATTTTCAAGCTTCTTTGAAAGGTAACACAAACAATGCACAGAGTAAAAAAACTTCTGAAGAAAAAGCACTTGCCAATGTCTTTTTCATTCTGTGTTTTACTTGTTTTGGAGGATTAAGGGATGGTAGATCCTTAGTATTATTTTAAAAGGTGGAGAGTGTCTGAGTGTGAATAAGACTTTGAAATTGGTGTTTTGAACTGGAAGCTGCACAATGCATCTGTACATCCTGACAGCAACAGAAGACAGTCAGATTTTAGAGGAGCACTGAGATGACACTGAGAGTGCATGATGCAGTGGTGTAATGAAAGAGAGATCAATGCTAAAATGAATGTAACACCACTGAGGAGTACACACAGATCAATACTCTTGTAAGCCATGGAGTATAATCCTGCTGTATAGGTCCTGTTAGATAGTACACTCAATTCTAGGAGGACACATTTTTCTGCATTTCTCAAATGTACTTCTGACTTATCTATCCTAAAGATAGTTCTTCTTTTGGGATGTAAAAGCTTGAGTCTTTGTGTTCCCACCCATGCCTGCTAAGGAAAAATGCAATGCTATTTGAAAACTCCCAATCCTCAAAAATGTGGCATATGAAGATAAGATGGATGGTCAGCAATGAGCTGTGCTTCATCAAGTCTTTGAAATATTGTTTTATTCCTGTCCCCTCTTACTGCCCCCCTTTTTTCTGTAAGGAAAATATTTTAAGCACAATTATTGAATAATGAATGGGAAGATCCTGCACCCTGACATTCATCTTTGGGTCCTGCAGGGTCATGGGAGGCATCAGAAGCACAGTCTGCCATGTGTCTTATGGAAACCTGGTACCTAATATGGAGACAGCAGTGGGAATGGCCTCTCTCATTTTTGTTCTATTTTCTTTTAAGGCCAGATTTCCTTGAATAGATACAAGCTCTTATAATTAACAGATTCCTGATTTCATTTCAGCTGCAGACCTGACTGTCAGTCTCTGTACAAAGGGAAATGTATCTCAGCTTCTAATTTTCATCTGTCTTCTATTTTTCCCTAATGCAGGTGGGGTTTTTCCCTTGCAAATTCCAAGGGAAACTATGAATTCTTGAGTTCCACGCTTCTGTTTTTAGAGTTCAGGTTTTTTTACCCATTTCCTCAATGAGATGACTTTGTTTCAAATTTCTTTGCAATAGAAAGTATGCATATTGCTAAAGAGTGGAGAAGCTAAAGCAAATAAAGATAAATTAATAAATACATAATTACAGTGTTGCTTCAGGGAAAAGTTTCTAGGCATAATCTAATAACAATGACTGGAGATACTATTAGTATTGTGTGTTGATTCTGGATCCCTTGGGATAGCCAAATAATTAAGCTTGTGTTTTCCAGTCCCTTTTGGCTTTAATAGCTATTATGATCATTAAGTGTAACCTGCCATAGACTCTGGTTTCTAAATGCCTTTGTGAGTCCAAGACCAGCTCTGTGTCCCCTCATGAGGGAACTGGTTTGATGAGAAATAGAAGTCCCTCAAGACTCTGTTCTCACTTTTGTTCCAAAGCCTTTTTCCTTCCAAGTATCCACAGCCATCAACTTTTCACAGCTCTTGCTGAGCTGCAGTTAATCTTTACTCCTTCTGACACTATGGCATCTCTAAAATGCCATTGCACTTGCTTGCATTTATCCTCCTTTTTCCAGTGTTTGTGACTGACCCCATCCACCACAGCCCTGGCTGTGTGGGTGCTGAGCTGGAAGATTCACACTGAATTATCTCCACTGCAAATGCTGCTCTTAAGGAGATGCTCTTCATGATGCAGCTCTGGCTTCAGAAAGCGTAGTCAGAAAGGCTTCAGCCCTAGTTTCTTCCAGAATATTGCAAACATTTCTTTTGCTTGCATGGCAAAAAGCAAACACTTGTTGCAGGGGTTGTTCCCTGTCACATTAATTGGCAATGCTGGCAGCCAACGCAGCTCCAAGTGAGGGAATTCACTTTCCCTGATGCAGAAAGAAGCATTGCAAAAGCAATACACAAACAGAGCCAGGCACAGCCTCTTGACTGATCTGTCACTCCTTGCTGAACTTGCCTGAAATTTATTGCCAGTTAGACAGCATTTCCCTCTGTTTACTGTTTTGATTGAAAGGATGATTTATCAAGGCTCAGCATCACATTGAGTGCTGCTCTCTGCTCCGAAGGGTAATGAGTTGTAGACACATCTCATTCTCCTTCCCCACGTGGCTGCGAGGGTGCTGGAGGAGGTGAGAGTCTGCTGGCTTTGGTGTGACACACAGACAGCTCTGCTGGCTGCAGGATCAGCCTGCTCCCTCCCCCTTCCCTCAGGACAGGATGTGCTGTGTTTGTCGGGACGAGTCAGAGACCTGCACAAAGACACACCAGGAGCAGCTGCAGAAGAGAGGGAGTGGAATGGGAAATGACAACGGGAAAGACAATGAGAGTGGTGAGAAAATAAAAGGGTTAGAAATACCAGAAAGGGAAATGACAGGTTGCTGCTGTCACTGCTGCTGTGCCCACTGTGTCTGGGTGGCAAGGCTTGGTGCTGTTGAGCATTGGTTATCTGCTGTGGCACAGCCCCATCACAGCACACTGGGAACCAACACCTCCTCTCTGAGTGGATATTTGCTTTGGTTATGGGGAGTTTTCCTTAAGCAGCTTTGCTATTTGTTTCAATCACAACAAAACCCATTGTCTCACCTTAATTTACAGAGTCATAACTAGCAGTATTTCTTTTCAGCATAAAGAGCGCATTGGAACAAATACCACTATTTATCAACTGTAATGCAGTTCTTTATAAAGGTCTTATGTGAGCAAAGAATAAAAATGCAATGATAGTCTCACAATAAATACCCTAAATCCTTTATTGCCTATTTATGGTGTAATCTCTCTACAGCTGTACAATATATGACTGTTTAGAAAAAGATCTAGAATACAGTTATATGGTTTATTTACCAGGAGATGGCAATGGTGATCTACTGCTGCATTAACTTGTATACAAGGCCCACATAAGTCTTCCACAACATCACAAACTTCAGTATGAATAAACCAAAGTATTCCAATAATGCTTTTACCTTCCTTATTTCTAACTTATTTCAGTTGCTCTTTTTCATTGTGGTTTTTTTTTCCTCTCATTTTTTGATTGAAATTGATGTCACTACATTTTTTAAAGATGTCTAAATACAATCTTGGTATTCTAGAAAACAGAATATTGTTTAAAAACAGAGCAGCCAATACCATTGAATAAGATATGCCACGTGTCAGAAAAAAAATCAAATGATTGATGAAAGTAAAAGCTTAAAAAATGCATTTAGCTTTACAGTATCAAAATTGAACTTGAGCATTTAATGAAAAATAAATTATAGGTTATGCTACTGAAAAGCGGGCTATAATTTTCTATTAAGCTGCTTGAAGTATGGTTTTAAAGTATGCAGATGCCAACATTTTTATATAATTTGAAGTTAACTGAGGTTTGCAATGTTTTCTGAGTTGTCACATTACCTTAACCTGTAATAAGGCGTTCATCATTCTTGTGAATTAGTGCTGCACTAATCTTCATGTGAAGATCACTGCCATAAACATTGAAAGTAAAAGTTTGGCTTCTTATGGGATTAATTTCTGTTCCTTTGTATCCTTCTGCCCATGATTTCTACTCTTCTCCCCAGAGCTTGCACAAACTGAACAGTAGGTTTTTGCATGTTTATTGGGTATTTGGCAGATTTCAAACTGAAGCGATAACAGGTGAGTCTCACTGCTCTCCTCAGCTACATCCCTGTCTGTTTGGAGTGATCCAGGGACATTGCTGGATATCCAAACCTGCTCTGAAGCAGATCTGGATCAGTTATAGCAGTGACCATTTTTCACCAGGAAACCACTCCCATGGTTGGCTTTTCCTCTGGTATTCTGAAATACACAGGCCATGTCTTAAACAATCACTACGGGGCTCTCACTTGGGAGGGTTATCCACCCTCTAGTTAAACAAATGCTTTCACTGAATTTGCTGTTTGTAACATCAAATAGCAGCATTATTGCCTTTCCATTGCTCCTTTATTAGTGTTACTAAAAAAGCCATCCAGGACCTTATATGTGTGAGACTGTGAGAGGAGCCTGGAGTAGGTAAGGAGTAACAACAGATATAACAACAGATGATAAAAGAGGGAAAAAACCCATTGTTTTACTCATGTGAAAAATCTTGATTTTCTACTGTTTTTACTATTTCAATTGCAGTTAATTTTCTAAAGTTTTTCTTCACCACAATGTCTACCTTCCTACAATATCTTTCCTTCCTCTGCTCTGCACTAAGTGGTGCTCAATCAAACCTTATCTCTACAAGGGAGCAAAAGCGAATTTAGACCATACAGCAAGTATTTCACTTAAGTCTGCCCTCTCCACACCTTCATATCAGGCAACCTCTGTTTTGGGATCTGCCTGCTCAGCACTCATGATGTAGAGGAAGAGCTGGCTCCACCTAATCAGTAACAGGAGACCCCCATGTCTACAAAAGCAATCACACATTTCACATTTGCAATATCTTTCCACTTCACAGACCCTACGGGGTACAACAGGAAGACAGGTAAGAAATACCTTTGCCAGTCTTTTTTCCAATAAGGAAATCGATCTATGGAGCAAAATGAACAGACTGAGTGAAAGCAGCAGAAGAAATAGGGAGCAGGGTTTAGGGTCTGTTGGCTGCTGGTGCCTTGCTGTATCAACCAACAAAATTTTCTGTTTCCCTCTCACATTTTTGTACGTCTTTACATTCCTCTGCACAACAGCACAAAGCCAATCAATACAGTCAGTGTTGGATTCCTCCCTGTGCACCAGGGCAGCCACAGGATTCTCCTTGTGGAGAGGTTCTCCAGCAGCTCTGATCTAACAGGGCTGGGAATCACCCTGATGGTGTTCATGCCTCTTCAAAGGACAAATTTTGAGAAAGGGCAAAATGATGTTCAAACTGACAGCTGCTCACACAAAATCTCTTGTCTCCTCTGCTGGGTCTCTTGCTGTGAATACCCACATTCATGTCAGCTGTGTGCAGGGAGGAATTATGAGTTTCCCTTTTCCTATCACTTATTTGGCTCCCTTGTTTTACCAACTTAAATGGTGCTTATGTTCTAGTACAGACCACAGGTACAAATGTCAGCTTGAAAGGAATTAGCTCAGCCATCTCTTTACTTTGCTAAAATCTGTCCTGTAAACATGTCAGACTGCAGGCTCTTGAGAGTGGGACTGTTTACAGCCTTGTTTTTACACTGTTTAGTACAACAGGGCCAAAGAAGAAAGACTTTAGGTGCCCCTGGAGCTCCAATAATTTTTGTAGTGACCTTGAGGGAGAAGAAAGGCTAAAATCAGGGGTGAATGGTTCATAATAGGGCAAGAGAAGTTTAAATTTCTGAATTATAAAGTTCTAAAAAAGATTCAAAGGGAAGTAAAGGCATAGTCAGCCCACTCTTTGATAGTACAATACATAAAAACCAGATTTTGTAGGAGTATAATAAAAGATTGTATAGGGGTATAATAAAACCCAGACACAAGTCTGAAA
This sequence comes from Pycnonotus jocosus, assembly GCA_013400435.1. NCBI lineage: Eukaryota > Metazoa > Chordata > Aves > Passeriformes > Pycnonotidae > Pycnonotus > Pycnonotus jocosus. The sequence goes on along the minus strand of VWYP01029196.1, from coordinate 380,880 downwards.
AATTCATTAGTTTCTGCCATGACTAAAATAAGCACTGTCTAGGAAAACTACTTTGCAATGGTAATGAAAAGCAAGTGGAAAAGCAAGTGTTAGCACCAGTGCTGCAATGTGAAATAATTTCTGTATACTCAGATCTGTCATTGTGAACAATGTTGTTGATTATAAACCACATCAAATTCCCAGTCCCCCTAGACATGTGTTTTATTTTGCAGTTTTTTTCAGTAATTATGAAATCAACAGAATACTATCAAGTTTTACCACAATTAAGCTAAATATATACTTAAATGATATAACATAGTTGGTAATTGCAATATCTCTCTGACTTCCTTCCAAGGAACAGTTGGCATCATTTCTGGAGCATTTTCAGGGGTAGTTGCTAATGATAATGATAATGCTGAGCTCTCTCATAATTTTACACTTTCAAAGGTACTTGAATCCAATTTAGAATCAAGATTTGACCTGCAGAGCTTCAATTCTTGTGAGCTGATAAGACAAGTCTCCTGGACTGAATGGATTTTATGGCTTCCTAAGAGTGTGGGGGGTTGATGGAAGAGAGAGTGACAGACTTACAGCTCTGTGAGCAGTTCTCTGAGAACAGGTCTGGATCCAGTCATTTGTGAGATAGTGCTCACCTGTAAAGCCATCTCCATGCCATCCTGCTGAAGACCTTTGGGCTCCAGGAAATAAAAATACTTGTCTTAGGTCCTCAGTGAGGGAACAGCTGTGTGCTGCAGTATTCTCAGCAATTGCTGAAGGGTCTGCCCAGGGTGTTGTGTCAATGATGGGCCTGGGTGGGAGGAGGTTTCTTCCAGTACTTTTCTCAAAGTTTGTCAGATGCAGAAATAGCTCAAGAGACTGCTCAGTATTCTCCACCAAGCTGGGACTCTCACTACTTTGGCAGTTTTGTCTTCCTATAGCTGATCATTGCTACTGTTCTGGCCACCAGAACTGAGCATCTACTCCAAATTTATGTTTACAGGTACTGGAATCCACTTTGTAAGAAAAGAAAAGAAAAGGCAAGTTTGTTTGTACTTCTACCATTAACTTAACATTTATGTATTTGTTCAGAAAAATAAAAACTCAATGAACTTGATGATCTTGGAGGTCTTTTCTGACCTTTTTGATTCTAAAATGATTCTCATTACCTAGTTTTAAATATCCTGTCTCCATCTAACCTTGCTTACTATATATGATACCATTTGTCTGAGGGGTGGTTTTCTGTCTAACTGAATACTATCTTTTTAATAATTTGGTTTAATAATTGACATTTTTTCCAGGTCGCTGAAAGACAAAGGTCAGACAAAGCAAAGACAGATCACATCTACTTCAAATGCTGTTTGCCCAACTATAATTAGAAATTGAGATTGGTATGGTATAAATAAATTATTATGAACATATATTAAACCATGTTTCTTTACTGAATTAGATAGATTAAACAAGTAAATGAGTTTATATAAAAGAATTCAGAGGTTTTAAAATTTCTTGGTTTAAGAGTGTAATGAGCCAGATTTTATTTAATGTTAAGTAATATGCAAGTTGATATGATTTGGAATGTGTGATAACATGTTCAGATTCCTTCTAGAATGTGAAATGGTCACCACAATTTTAAAAGCAGCTCTCATGGGTCCAAAACCATTGCGAAAAACACTTGGTAAAAGTGCACTAAAAGAAGAAGTGTTTCCTCTACATGTTTTAAACAACAGTAAAGAAAAGCAAAAATATTTAATCTTCCCTCCTTTTTAATGCCTTCTGAAAGCACAGCATCCTCCTATCTGTTTCCCAGTTTGTGAATATAGAGAGTATATTGGCTTTTGCTTTTTCCTGCCAAAATCAGCTGGTGCAGTTAGATTGTGGGTGTAATCACCTGGGGATTCAGTATGGTAAATATAGCACTTGGAAGCCTCTTGTTTTCTCTTTCCTTCAGAAAACAGTGAGATCTCTCTTCTTAAGGCTGTCTTCATGAAACTGTCCACTGGATGACTACGCCAAAGAAATGAAGAATAAACAGGGAGAAAAGGTAATTACAAGAAAAAGTGAATTTGTAGCCATATGCAGAACTATGTCTATCACAGTGGATGTGTATTTTTCATTACCTACATGAGGTAAAGATTTCTCAGCTCAGCTGCATGAAAGGAATTGTTTTATGTCCATATAAAGGTATCTATTTCTACTGGGCTTTCTGATTAGTCAGTTATGTTCCCTGGGTGATTAGTTCCTAACACCTTTCCTTATTGAGAGCTCATCATTCCTACCCTGTGCATGTCCCAGAACCTCTCCCTTGATCAGTGGTAGACAGCTCATTTTTTGCCAGTTACTGGCATGCACAGTCCAAGCTGAAGCTCAGAGTTTTTGTGTCTCAACCACTACAAAACTTCAGGGCAAACATAGCCTAGTTTTAAAACCATTTCAAGCAACACTGAGTTCAGCAGAGGTTAACCTCCTAGTTTTTTTCAGTTTTTTGAGTGAGTTTTGCAGCTTGAACTGTGTGCTCCATTCTGAAGACAGACTGCTGCCATTGCCAGTGTGATTGCTTTCCATGAAGTTTGCTACACCCCTGTTGCTCTGCAGGGACACACTGCTGCCCAGGGATGGTCTGTCAGACTGGGAGTACAAATACCCATCACTATGACTTAATCATCACTTTTGGTGGATACCTTACACGGACCTGTCTAAAACCATTTTTGTGCTATACTTCCAAAAAATCTCCACCCAGGTCCAGTTCTGTTTTCTCTCTGCTTATCTCACTTTCTGTTGTCATGAAATGAGAGCAGTAGCCCAGGCACTATTCCACACAGCTTAATAGACTTGACAGATAATATTGTTCAAGAAAAATCTTAACGTGCTGCATCTGTAGTAGAAATGATTCAGGTAGTCAGAGACTAAGACTTTGAAACCTTTCTCTGTTGAACATAATTATATATTAACTAATTCCACGAGTGCAAGAAAATATGTCTAGGCTGCTATAAGCCCTCATTTCTTTGCCATAAGTCTGTGCTTTGATTTGTGTGGAGAACCCAACCAGAGTGAGCTGGGACTGCTCAAGGCAAAATAACCAAGTTTGTGCTGTGCTGTCCCTCATGGGAATGTTTCTCTCATGAACCAAATTGTCTTTACTCTTCTATCCAGTTATTTTACAATAGAGATTACTCTGAGCAAGTAGCAAGGAAGCAAAGTGAACCTCTTCTTTCACTATCCTGCACGATAAATAGGTTCCAATATACCTGCAAAGTTAAATGATATCATCAGGGTAAACAGGAAGTGGTTTACATTTTGCAGGCACAGAGACAAACAGCTGACCATTTCTGGTGAATTTATTTTCAACTTCCTTGGGAAGATTAAACTAGCTGTAGAGTCTTCAGAAACATTGTCTCACTCACTCAGAGGGGGTTTCTGTCTGTTATCTTCTGTATTAAGATATTGGCTTGGGCTTCAAGAGCCTCCACAGCATTTTCTGCTCTGCCTTCCTCAGAGCAGCATCCTTCAATCCAAAGTCAACGTTTAGTCAGAGCAGAGACTGGGATTGTCATAGTCAAAACAAAGGTCTTGATTGCCCCACAGGTGTACTTCCTGTCTTGTTCCCGGGAGTTTTTTAGAAACAGCAAAATAAAAACGGTTGAAGAAAGAGAATCTCAGTGGGAATGGTTCAGCTACTTCAGTTTTCTGACAGCTTAACCAAGTGCAGCTGTCAGTGTGTGGGATGAGTCAGTAAAAGGCCACCCCTATGGGCTCTTAGGGCAGCTGGGAGGAGTCGGGTAGAACTCTCGAAAAACAAAAATGTGTCCAATACATTTGCATTTAGCATGACCATACAACTGTAAAATAGAGGGAATTCCAGAAGGAAACCCTTTTTGTCACACAAACACTGAGCAGCAGATCTGGCAAGGCTGAGGGTCCAGCCCCCTGGGCTGAACATCACACCACCATGGGTAATGGAAACAGGCAGCAGTGGGGCTGTCAAATGCTGCTACTGTCATCACCCTATTACTGAAAATATCCTTGAATTTCACTAGTTCACAGAAACTGTCAATGAATGTCTTAATCCATAAGCATAGAAAACACAACTGTTTTACCATACAATAGTGGAAGCTAATCCCTGGCAAGGTCATTTACTTTCACCACTTCCCTTGTAATCCCCCTCATATACATAAAGAATAAGGCTCTGAAGCCTAATCTTTGTGGTGCTGAAAATGAGATTTTTATGCAAACTGATAAAAGTTCTTTGTTTGATTTATCTGTAAACCAAAATAGTCTGGTAGTTTGCCGAAGTTAAAAGAAAAAAAAAATACTCTGTCAAATCCTGTGTATTTCTTTTTATGTATTTTGTCATTTCCCCTCTATTAACTCTGTCCTAAGGTTGAAAAGAAGAGTGCACTCCAGCTTCCATTTACATACTGTACTTTAGCTTTGATTTTTTTTTTCTCAACCTGTTAAATTTATTGACTATAAGCCCCTTGAGCTATTGAAGAGAATGCTGCTTACATTAGATATCTTTTGAAAGATGCTACTGGTAGCCCGTTTTAATGTGTTTGCTCTCTCCAGATACAATTTGTCTTACATATTCATTGGTTTTTAGTGCCAAGACCAGTTTCTTCATTGTAGCTCTTGTTTGGAAGTCTCGTACAGATATTAAGGTTTAGCAATTTCTCAGTGCTGCTCAAGGGATCTGAGTGTCAAATGAAATAATGAGTGGGAATTTGGGCATTGAAAACCCCTAAGCAGCTGGCTTTGGAGATCTCAAAAAAAAAAAAAAAGGGGGGGGAATAATTCAAGATGGCATGAAAGACACTTTGGGACATCTAGAATGTTTTATATGTAGAAATAGAGCTGGCCAAAAAGTAGTACTTTCCACTCATTGACAATTATATTTCATTTTAATTTCAAGATTTCATATAACCTAAAAGTCAGAGAAAATTTCATTTGCAAAATGCCAGCACATGGAGCTGGGAAAACGGAATATGTTCCCCTGCATTCTGCAGCTGCTTTTCCTAGTGACACAGCTGACTGGAATACTGATTTCATTAAGCAAGGGCTCTGGGTGGGAAGGATCTCTTTTCAGGTTAGTCAGGGCTTTCAGGTGCTCAGTTTCACAGGAGAGAGCCCAGAATCCCTGAGTGGATCTCAGAGCACCCAGACCTCTCCTGTGAGGTTGGTCCAGAGTGTGGGAATGTGATGCTGTGCATTCTGTGGTTCTGGCTCTCACTGATAGGAGCCCCATTCCTTCTCCATGCCCTGCTGAAGATGTGAGCTTTGGAATATCATTTGTTCTACAGTACAGGCATTGCACCTTGGCTGTTTACACTGACTTGGAGTCTGACCAGGCAGGACACTCACAGCAGCGTGGATTTCACACTACGAAGCAGAACAGCTGGATTGGGATTTTCAGATTTATGCTGCCGTAAGTATCCTGCCTAGTCAGCTTGAACATTAGCTGTAACACACTTAAATTGGTAGCCAGCACCCCAAAATCTGTTGTGCCTCTGGGACAGAACTTGCACTTCCCTTCTATCATCTGCATCTTGCTCCGTGTGCAATCACTCGTGTTAGATCCTGAGGCAGATCTCTGCTGTGGTGTGTTTTTATTTCTAGAAAATCCATACCAAAAGCCAAACTCCCTTCTCTCTGGGAAAGCCATGGGAGCAGCCTTGAAACTCCAGGCTCTGACCTGTGCCTCCAGTGATGTACAGGTGAGATCTCTGTGTGCTGCAGCCCATGTTCCATGCTCTCACCAGCTCATGCCAAGCCTCCAGTTTTTCCATCCAGATGAATGTACCTTCCAAACCTATTTTTCTGAGGAACATCTATGGCCCCAATAAGTAAAGAAAAAGAAAGGTGCATCAGTGAATGTTTCACATGGAAAACACCAACTGTATTTTGGCTTTCAGTGAAAAAAGGTGGGGAAGTCGTGGTGTCCCCACCTCCACTTGTTGGTTTGGACCCTGTGTGGCCACAACATTGTGGGGATGATCTCTCCCTACAGGGAAACCAGGAGAGCCTAAAATGTTTCCATGCCATTGTTTCATAGCACCTAAAAGCTTTCACAGACATAGACATTGCAGCTGTTAATGAAATAAATGTAGTTTAAGTTACATTTACTCTACAGTGGGAGTATGTGTTGTGGAAGAGGGATATATTTTGGCTTATAATATATATGTCAAGTAAATGCAATTGTCTATTTCTGAAGCTTTATAGTCCCCACCACCATAATTAACTTAAGTGAAATTGTATTTAGCTTGCATATGACTTCAATTTGCTGCAAAGTAAATCACCAAATAAATCAATAATTTACAACCTAACAAACAGTGCAGTTTTCCAAAAGAAAACAAACAAACAAACAAGCCATTATGCCTGGGCTTTTCTGAATGCAGCACTGCTCCTTGTCTTGCTTCTCTGAGAGAAATGTGACAATTTCCAAACCAGACATCTTCACTCAAGCAAGCAGGAATCATATAAAACCAAACAAATAATGACACGAAACAAAGCTTTGATTAGGAGCCTGTGAATAATGATCCTTTTCACATATTCAATGTCTAGGATGTTCAACATATTTTACATCTAGAATATATCAAACAAGTTGCCCTGGTTAGAATTTGGTATCAAGAGAAACAGATTTTATTAGACAGGGAGCGTGTCAGGGCTTGGTGCCAATCAGCTGCAAAGAGTTGTGTTACAAACACATCCAGCACCCACATTTGGAGAAGTGCAAGAGTGAACATGTTTCTTATGTTCCTCTTTCCTGCTCTGCTTTCCTACAAAATCATAAGAGGCAAGTGGAAGTTATCTCTTGGTTCCCACATAGGAAAAAAAAAGGTGAAAGAAATTTTCCATGGCATAAAGAAATCACAGGTTTACATTGTTGAAAATTGCTGTTGGGCTTGGATGCTTTTGTACAAGTCATTGCTATGGAGATTGTATTAATTGGCTGCATTTCTCATCTGGGGGTAGGTAATACTCAGTGAACTCAAAAGGTGGAGAAAAATAATTTTGATATGCGTTAAATTAGTTTATGTTTTGTGTTGCCATGAATGTAGCAGAGACCAAAAGCATCACAAAAGTCTGAAACTTGGGGATGTTTAGAATAAAGAGAACATCCATGGGTGAATTATTTAAAATGAGTTTGGGACCAGGGGCTCTTAATCTCAATTTCAGAAAGGAATAAAATTCCCTCGTATTTCGATTCACAGCATGAGTCACATATTTTCCTGATGAATATTAGAAAGGTGTTTTAACTGTATCCATCTGATTCCACATTTTTCATGGAGATTTGGCCCCTTACTGTAGAAGTTCTAGTTTTGGCTAGCAATGGAGAATAGTTCCTAGAAGAGATGACCCACTACTCTGGTGTATCCCTTCCTTGGAGGAAGGATTTTATGCAGCTTCTGCGTGTTACAGCTTGGAACCCTTTGTGTGATTCTCAAGATATTTGCTCAAAAAAACTATTTACCACTTATCTGTGGTACAATTACATTTATGTTGAGGTCACATGTGGTATTACAGTAATCATTGTACCTTTAAGATATAAATATTTTACAGAGGATCAATGCAAAATTATATTGATATGTATGTGTCTATAAGTAATGAAAATATATCCTTTAGAATATGACACATTTTAATTGTTTTCTGCACTATATGAAGAACATGAAGAAAAAATTGTGACTTCATACGACCTCCTGAAGTCAGAAGTAGGAATATAATTATGTATCAGATGCAGAGAATTTTAAAGGTTAAAAATATTTCCATAAATAGAGATGTTTGTATTTCATTAACTAAAATGATTTTCTTGTCTCTCAACACTTCAGGAGAGAAATTATTTTTGTGCGTGTCTTGGGATGAATGAATATAATCCCATATCTTTTATTTGCATCAGTGTGCAATGTGCCATTTTCTCAAATGAGGGCTGGGTGTATTTGCAGAGCAGACACAGAAGTGTGTCTGATTACCTCACCATTTCTTTGTACCCAGCATAGATGGAGGTGAATTAGAACTCATCAGCAGGAGAGGGTTTTGTTTTCTTCCCAGCCAAAGCACTGAAGAATCCCAGAGCCCAATTTTAGTTATTCAGACTGAAAATAGACTGATTTTTTTTCTTCCTGGTTCCAGTAAATACTTGTGTATTACTTACAGTGAGATTTTTTCAGGAGAGCTGTAAACACCCATGTTGAAGATAATGCTCAGTAACCAGTCTCGGGCCTTTCATGCAGCTGAAAGATTTGCTGAGCAGGGCTGTGAGAAAATAGCAGTGTTTGCAAAAGCCCAGGTATGGATACAGGTCTACAGCTAAAATCTATTTGCCAATACATCTTCTTTCTGTTTGGAGACCTACAGTGTATCTCCAGTGTGTGCCAGCACAGCTCCACCTGCAGACACAACACTTCAAACATGAACAAGGTGAACGATCCTAATTAATTAGGCTGTATGTCTCAGAGAATTAAGGTTTGGTGCTCCTTATCCCTCCCAGGGTGCAGGTTACTGATACTGAGAGATTTAATTCCTGACTCTGCAATTTTAATTCCTGTTGTGTACATGATGCTAAGCCATGTCCTTGATTGCCCAGAGCAAAGAGAGTTTGAAGAAAGTCAAAGAAACTGGAAAAGTCAAAGAAACAGCTGGAGCCACCTCAGTGCTGGCAGCAAGGCAGTGCCCTTGACAGCTCCATAAAATGAGATTTGGGTGCAGGCAGCGTTTGGTGCTCTGCTACCATGTACCAGCCCCTCACTAACCAGGACCTGGGCAGGAGACACAGCAGAAGGTTGTGCTTGGTTTCTGCTGATGGTTATGATCAGCTTGATATTTTCAGCATTTTATATCAGAAGTCTGTTCCCTGGAGAAATTGTGGGTGTGTCTGATTGAAAAGTGATCTCTTAACACTCCCCAAGACCTTGTTTTCTATTGCAGAGGTATTGCCCATGGTTATAGTTGCTAGTTTCTGTCACAGTTCACTGAAATCCTCATTTCCAGTGGAAACACACAGGTCCAGACAGCACTTTGGGAGCAAACATTCCTTTCCTTTGGCATGTGGTGTAAGGGCAGAGAGAAACAGGGATGGGAAAATGAATGAGACCTCAGTGGCTAAGGTTGCTCTCCTAGAGAGCCAAGATGTGCTTCATGTCTTTGGTGTGACCTGAACAGAGCAGGGGTCATTGAATCAGACAATCAGAGAATTGTAGAATCATAGAATGGTTTGGGGTGGAAGGGACCTTTCAAGGTCATGAGGTTCAACTCCCTGCAATGAGCAGGGGCACCTTCACCTACATCAGGTTTCTCAGAGCCCCATCCAAACTGCTCTGCCTATTTCCAGGGCTGGGGCAGCCACCACCTCTCTGGGCAACCTGTTCCACTGTTTCACCACTCTCATTTTGAGGTGAGGATGTGAGACTCCAGCTCCTGCCTTCTGGTTATCTTCCTTTCCAGTGGAACTTCGCCATGTTAGGGTTCGTAGTATGTCATGCTTCTCTTTTTGGTTGGTTAGTTGGATGATTTTTGGGTTAGATTTTTTTTTTCTTTAGCTGTTGTCACCTTCTGAATACAGATGAGGAGTATTTTATATCTTTAATAACTGTTGCAAGCAGGAAATTTTGCTGCCTCATGGTGGCAACCTCACTGACTAGAAATCTGCCTATTCTGTGTGTTGCTTCTGTAGTGCAATGGGTATTTCTGTGTGACACACACAACCTACTTTCTTGCAGCTGTGTGCAGCTCCCGTTTGACATATGTTTCCACGGAATTAGCTAATCGTGCAGCCAACACATTCTCTGTTTCTGCTCAGTGTAGCAGGGAAGGTAAAGGTTATCCCCACCACAGGACACGGGGAGGAGTGGTCACTCCTCCGAGCTGCCTCTGGAGCTGCACTGATGGTGTTTGGTGAGGCAAATCTGCTGCAAATTACAGCGTGTGCTTATAGATCAATTTATGCTCCTGCCTGCTGCCAGCAATGTGCTGTGCACGGATGGAGCTAACTCGGTAAACATGCACTCTAGTAACTGAAAATAACCAAGTGCTGTTGAAAGGAATAATTAATTAATGTTTGTAAAGCACTTAGAAACTGAAAAGCACCTTATTAGTGGTAAGTGTTTAGGGGCCTGGCTTTCTCATCAGAAGGTAAAGTCCTCGTCTTTGTTAGTCTTTAACTGAACAAAACATTAAGGGCATAAAGCCTTTGTGTCTAATGTCCTCAGTCAGGTGTTTTAGTGCCTGGCAGTCATTAGGATGCAGTAAGTAAACAAGAAGAAACTATAAATGGCCTGAATCAGCTCGTTTCCACTGATGCCAGCAGGATCCAGTTGATTTACATTAGCTGAAGATCAGCAGTGGAGAATCCAAAGCACAGCTCCTCTCCTTGATGTCGGGCTCAGCCAGAGCCAATCCCCGGTTCATTCTCTGCAGCTCCTGCCTTTGTGAGCCCAGCTGCCAGGAATGAGCACAAAACTAGATTAGGGCACGGGGTTCCTTGTGCAGTGAGGTGGACAAATTGGCTGGCTCAGATTTGCTCCCTGGGGCAGGCAGCACGTAAATGAACAGCCTCTTGGTGGAGAGCAGGAATCCTATTTATCAGCTGTGCCATGCAGGGCTGAAAGGGGAACACCTATGGCTCAGCCTGCTCCAGAGCTCAGGAGCATGGAGAATAAGAATCTCTGCCTTTACTTCAAAGGTGCCTTGGCTCCCTCAAAACAACCCCAAATCCTCCTGATGCAGAAGTCACTGACTGAAGGGTGGGTTTACTCAGAAGGGTAAGAGGGATGTGAGCCACCCAGAACAGAACCCTCTGGGGAGATGTGGGTGTTCCTAGGAGTGTGATACAGCCCCCAGCAGCCCTGAGCTCCTGCCACAGGCAGTGTGTGGCATCACAGCTTCCCTGCAGCCATCCAAGGGCTGCTCTGCTCTGCTCTTCCAGGAAGGTGCAGTCCACAGTCAACATCCCTGTCTGCCTCAGAGGGTGCTCATTTGTACCTCACTCTCTGTAAATAGCACCCACATCAGAAACTGTGGGAGGAAGGAAAGGAGAAGGAGAGGGGAAACAATCTTATGGAACACTGGGAGCTTCAGGAAAGGGTTTAAGACTAATTGGCCAGAGAGCAGAGGGAAAAGCACTGACCTGTCCATCACAGCACATGCTTTTAAGATTTTTGTATCCCTTTACCACACATTTCCTTTCTTCAGCCAGAATTTTTCAGGCTAAATTTGATTATATTGGGCATCTGCTCCATATTTATGAATATCCAGGACCTCCATCTCTCACACTGAACTTCCAGATGAATGAAAAACCTGATAATGTGCCCGTTTATGGTGCATGAGCAGTGTGTCCACATATGCATCACAATAGTCACTGCCAGGAGCACTGGGAGAGGGAATCCAGTCTTTGATCACTTGGGTGTTTCTTCTCGCAGGAGATCAGTAGCCCTGGTTTTTCCTTCTGGATTAATTGGCAGAGTAAGAAAGGTTACCTGCCAAGAAAATCCAATTATTCAGCCCTTGCTGGTCTTGAATAAAGATCCATGGCTGATAAAGGGTTGCAATTAGAGAGAATCAAAATAAGCCACCAGGACACCAGATATTCTGTTTTTTTCAATCTCTGCACCGGCCTTGGGCAGAGTATGTTTGGCTCACTTCAGTTGCAGTGCTGGAACACAGTGTGCCAGAATACCCCTCCATGATATTTTTGGAGGAGCTAAGCATTACCAGGATTGGTTAATAGTTTTTTTTGTGATTTGCCATCTGTTATCGATCCATTTATTGGATCTGAGAGGGGACAGAACCCTTGCATATCCTGCTCGCTCCTCACTTTGCTTGATATCACCATAGGGAGCCAAAAAGAACCAAAAAAATTTGCTTCCTTTAAACAGCAAAAAAATGTGGTGTCCCTGTGAATAGTAAAGTCATAATAATTTGTCTTCATCAAGAGCACAGGCTTAGGAGTGCTGGATAATTTTTTTCTGAAGGTTAGAACAAGAAATTGAGAGGTCTCTCAGAGGTCCAAGCAAGATTCTGGAGCTGCTCCCTTGGTCCCAGTAACCCCCTGGCCCACATATCCACAGCTATGGAAGGGAAAACTTGGTGTCAAATCCTTACATACTCTGTGTCTATTGTCAGCCAAAGTATCCAAGTTAAGAAATTTAAGAGAGCCAAAGGCTTTGTTTCTGTAGATTTCTGAATTCCCAGGGTTAGAGATGAAGAGATTTGGGTGAAACACCCAAGGAGTCCAGCACAGGTAAATGACCCAATAGAAAGTTCCACAGATGTCAAGGCAGAAGGTGAATATGTGATAATTAATTCTTTCTCCTGGATTATGTGCTGCTAATTGACTTGGCAGCAGCACCATCACTGTGATTCATTGGCTCATGGGTTTTAGGCCAGAAGCAACAACGATGATGGTCTGGTGCTACTGTCTGCAAAGCAAAGCCCACAGAACCTCACAATTTTGCCTTTTTTTTTTTTTTTTCCAATAAAAATTATCATTTTAATCGAAAACCAATGCTTATTAAAAGGCTGTGCAATAGAAAATGCATCAGGTGCTTGGGTAAGTAAATCTAGAGGTAATTGTTTTTTAAAATTTGCGGCTTATTTTTGGTGTCATATTTACATTGGTATTTCCATACGATTCTCTTTTTTTTGTCTATATGAACCCCAGAAAAATTAGGAAAACAGGGAAAAGATTTTGTTCTTGTTTTTTTTCTAGAGTGAAAGTTGTATGTAGCCTTTATGATAATCTTCTTATTGTACTATATTAATAATTATCATAGAAATTAGTATAGTAATATAGTAATTAGTAATTACTATATTAGTACTACCTTTAATAAATCATTGAAGACTTTCTTTTTCTTTTTTCTATCATCTCTCTCACTTTTCACTCCTTTCATTACCCACCAGAAGCCCACAAAAACCAAACCAAACCAAAACCAAATAGGCCAGAAAATTTTTTTTAAAAAATGGGAGAAGTGACAGACAAAATCCATAATTCAACAGAGGAATTAAAAAATATGCAGGATGTTCCTGAACACATTTAATGAGACAGGGAAATACTGGCATTACTACAGTTCTAGAAAAATATATGGGGTTTCTTTGTTGTTTATGAACCCAGCTGTTCCCTCCAATACATCTCTCTGCTCTTCTTGTTCCCTAATATTCCCCTTGAGTCCAATTTCTCTGATTTGTAGAGTGTGTGAGGATTGTTTAGGTAGCTCACATCAGTGACAACCCAGTGACACAGACTAGACAGGGAGCAACTCTGCTTTCTTGCAAGAGCTGAATTTTGCCCCTTTTTCCTGACAAATATCAACAAGCCAGCAGTGCTACAGGATCTGAGCCCTCTCCCACACTGAGTATTTGAGACAAACATTTGCCATTCTCTGTTCCTCTGGGTATCCTTTTATCCCACAAAGTAATTTCATTGATTTAAATAGGAGCTAAACTGCCCAAAAATGAGACAAATTCTGGCACACCTTTTGTCATTGAGCAAATCTTTATCCTGTGAAGAAGAAAGTGTCAAAATATCCATTGGCTGTACCTGAATAAATGTCTTGCTGAGGTAAGTGATGCTGTCTATGGAATAGCTATGAAGCACTGGTGATATATTTATGGAACTTACAAGAAAAATTCATCAAAACATGAGAATTTTTAAATTAATCAGAGATCTTCTCAGTGCATGAAATGGAACAGTTTAGGCTTCAAGTAGTTATGATACAGGTGTCCAGGTGAGCCAGTAGTCACAAAGATGTCATTGCCTTGTTATGTCATGATCATCCAGGTATCTGTCTCATCTGTGAACAGAATATCAACCACCAGGCACTTTCAGAAGCTGAGAGAAAAGGTGGTGAGTTCCCAAAGGTACAAGTGGACTTGTGTTTATAAATAAGCCACCAAGCTGATGTGATTAAACACTTACTCCATCAGTGTCTTGGCCCTTCTTTTCTCCATCTGGTAGGTAGGCAGGCAGATTAAATACATTCCATGTGTTTGTTTTTCCTCTACAAACTGAGCTGTGTTAGTATTGCTTGTCATTATGAGGGGGTACCAACCATACCAAATATATTGATTTATGTCAAAAAATGAGGAGTTACTGGGAACACAATGACATGCCACCCAAAGCACAGTATTTTATTAAAGGAGATGGCAGTAAACCATAATTTTTATTTTAAAAAAGCTCAATTACAGACTTTAGAGAAAATTAAATTTATCGTTGAGCCTCAGTGTTTTGAAGCTACCAGTTGATTCCTGGAAGTGACTTTGAAATGAGTTTTGGGAAATCATTTTAGTATTGACTTGGGCCATAATGGTTGGCTGTTGCTTTTCTGTGTAAGATTGATTAAATTACCCTGAACAAGCTCCAAGTACGTGTCCTTCTCTGAGGCCAATTGTGAATATGACCATAATACACTCTCTAAAGCATATTTCAGAAAGTAAATAATCTCTAAACCTGGAAGAACATCACTGAACTCTTCCAAGAATAAGCAAATGAACTTGGTTCCTTGTCTCAACATTCATCACTTCTTTTTTTAGGTCTCCCACTTCCTCTGGTTTTAAAAAACTGGAGTTATTTGCTAGATTTCCTCTATAGACTACAATAGGAGACAATTTTTGACGAGGTCTTAAAGAAAGAACTAGCTAAGAAATAAGTGTATATTAAGAGATTCAATTTTAATATTGTGTAATATTCCTTCATTTAATAATTTAATATTGTGTAGTTATTCCTTCATACATCAGTAAACTCAACTGAAATGAAGGCCATGTTATAGCAGGTTCTACACAAGCACATGGGAATGAATGATCTTAATCTAAAAAAGGTTTGAAAATTGATGCTAAATATGCAGAGATACGACTTATCCACAGCTGCTGAGTGTACCTGGTCTGGAGACAGGAGAGGAATCCAGGTCTTTGAAGACCCAAGCCCTATCTAGTGAGCTCTGCTCCCAAAACACTGGCTGGCCCGAGTTTTTATCACATCTAAGGTATGTACTTCAAAAGTCAATATTAGATGACAGTAAGATACATTGCCAAGAAAACCCCAGGACATGACCGGTGCATGGTTGCCACAAAGCCAGGAACAAGAGAAACAGTGAGTAACAGCAAAGGAATATGAGCAAGAGGAAGAAAACTGTAGAAGTTTTGAGAAGAATTTAACATGACCAGCTGCACAGAAAAACTCTTGAACGGTGAAATGGGATTTGCAGGCAAGGTTCAAGAAAAACAGCAATTTGTGGGGCACAACCTTCCAAAGAACAGCCTGCTGCACTTTCCAAGTGTTCTGAGTTCCCATCTGAGCTGGAGGAGGCTATCTGGGGAACAAAGCTCTCCTAAGGCAATCTGGTTCAATGAGGGTAAGGATGTCCAGGGAGCACAGCCCTAGGAAGGATTCCTCTTTGCCTGGCGTTTGTTTCCCTGCCAGGAGTGCTGCACTGGGGCTTTAGGTCATAAGGTCTGGGCAAGCCTTGGTTGAGAGGCAGCTGAGGTCGGCTTGCAAAGGTTGAGATTTTCTGTTCTTCCTGTTCTTAAGTGTCTGTAACTCCTGCTGACAAGAACAATCCCAGTCCTCAGTAAACAGGAAACCTGCAGGGAGCAGGTTAAGCTGGTGTTGGAAGAGCAAGTAACTGCAACATTCTGTAATTACTTCCACAAATGCTTTCTTGCCAGCACTCTCTTGTTCAAGGCAAAAATATTTGGGGTACAACTCATGGAGGGAATTGTCAAACATCTCAGACATTCCTTACTCTACAGGAAATCTTCTTCAGATCTTTGGGTTAGAAAGAAAACTGGTTTGCTCATTAAAGTCATCAAACACAAGGGATGTTTTTACTTTAGTGGATGGGGAAAGAAGTGACAGCCTGTGTCAGATTTTCTTGTTGGTTTTTTTTTTTATTTATTTATCTGAGTTTGGGTAGAGAGAAAAATCTTGTAATTTGCTGCCTTGAATTTGAGCTGTAATAGAGGTGTGGGGGTTTTTTGTTTGTTTGTTTTTTGTTTGGTTTGGGTTTTTTTTTCCCTTTGTTTCTGGTTTCTTTGAGCTTCAGAAAAGACAGGAAGTTTTCTTCTGCTAAATGTACTGGCTCATTTTGTATTAATTTGAATACCTTACTGATAAATTGAATTTACTGCTACCCCACAAACAAAGGAGATATGAATGATACTTCTTGCATTTGCTTTCTTAATGAAATGTTAAATATAACTTGCTATAAATGGAAACTCAGCTAAAGCAATAATTACTATTTCAGTCTGTTTAAAATAACATTGTAATTATCTTCACTAATTCTAAGAATTGTAGAATATTTCTTCAGGCATTACAGTGTTACTGTAGATGCTTTGCCTAAGTACCTAAATTCACATTATTTGCTAATATTTCCTCCTCAGCAGGGTGAGATTCAAGCTCTGGGTGATATTTACAAATTTTTTAAACCACAAAAGTGGAGAAGATACCAAATAAAGCAAATAGAAATGGTCAATTGAACTCTCAATTTGTCCTCCACTATCTCACAGCACATCACTTGAATGGCCCAGCAGTAAAGCAGATCTGAAAAAGGAGAGCACTTTCTCTGAGAAGCTGCTGTCCCAAGTGTTTGGGGTAGAAGCAGGTGAACACATGGGGGGAATCCTGGACAGAGGACACTGAAGCTGCAGTTGGCCAAGGGGAAGAAAATAAACACCATGAAAACATTGGGCCAAATACCACCCATAACACAGATTAAATGAAGCCTACACGTGGTGCTGGACAGAGCTGAGAATGGAATTTGCTTTGGTCACTGTTTTCACAGGACAGGAGTGGGAATGGCAAGCAGGATGCACCCTGGTCAGGAAGGTGACTGAAAACAATTCAAAGTGAGTGAATGTGCATTACAGCAAAACCAGCTCTTCTTGCCTCAGGTGAGGTGTGGGCAGCCTCAGTGCTGGCCCTGAGGGGGATTTTTGTTCACAAAACAGCCTCGTTTGCTTTGCTGCATCCCATGAGAGGCTGTCCCTGAACACCACGGGATGTGCACCAGGGGAGGGTTGGGAACTGTGAGCAGCTCTGACACCCCAGTTCTGCTTTATCTGATTCAACAGCAGATCTCTGTTTCAGGTGTGAAAGGAATTGTTTGTCATTCTTCTCAGCCTCACTTTCCCTCTTGCTGAATTAGCCACTTTAACAAGACCAAGTGATGTGTTTTCCACAGGGAAAGCTTTGAAACAAAGCAAGATGTGCCTTGTTCAAAGCTTCCTTTCAGGAGAGACTTCACTAACACAGGGAGGCTTCCAAGAAGTTTGTTCCCCAAACTGTGTTTGTGGGAGAAGAGTTTATTGTTTCTTTGTTTGGTTGTTTTAATATTTATTGTGGTTTTTTATTTAAAAAAATCTGCTTTTCTTTTTTATATGTGCTTTGCCCACAAATATTGCTATGAGGAAACCCAGTATTATGGTCAGGTCTACTCTGCAGTGATCCAGGGAGGAATGACAGATGCCTCAATGACATTCTTTAGGTGGATTTTTTTGGTTACTAGGAGTCCTTTCAATAGAGACACTGCAATACCCAGTGTGCTTTGCTCAGAGCCTGTGCCTGCCATGGGAGATCATCCAGCTCTGTTACTGTGAGAGACAGCACAAAAGCAAAAAGAGATAGAAATAAGAGAAGGAAAGAGGATAAATGTAGGCAAGGAAAGCTCAGAAGAGGCATTTCTAGTTCCTTAAGGGATTTTTACTCCTTTAAGGGATTTCCAGCACTCGATCTGTAGAAAATTTTCATCTACATCCCAACTGGGCAGAAATTCCTTTCAGGAAAGGCCATCACCCACCCCCAGCAGCTGAGATCAGCAGCACGGGCCAGGCTGCACCAGGGACTGGGATCAGACATTAAATAACACACAGACCCTTGCTCTGACAAAGGGCCCACAGAAAGCTGAATATTAGGCTGAATACCTTGTATTTTAGTACTTCTGGCAGTGTCCTGGTAATGAAGGTAGTGAATAGCTCAGACAGGATAAAATATCATCATGTGCAGCATAAATACTGCTTGGACCTCTCTCTTGTGGCAAGAGGCATCTAAGTGACAGAAGTTTAATTTCTGTTAAACTATAGCTTTTTCCTGGGCAGAAGAAGTGGGAAGTGTATTTTAGAAGGCAGCTCTGAATGTACCCTGTGTTTTTATTCTCTTTTGTCATGTAGTCATTCATTCTTCGAACTTTCCCCATAACTTCCCATTATTTAATTTTTCTAGGCAAAAATCTGTGATCCTAGCCAGAGTCACTCCCTGGTATTCTCTTTCAGAATTCTTCAGAATTTTCTAATTTTCTGGACAACTGCTTCCCAGTCTTGCCTTTTCACACCAACAGCATGTCACTTGCTTGGAGTTAATCTCAGCAAAACCAAGATTGCAGATACTCATTCTGTGTTTAAATGATGTGTTTGAAAAGGTTAATTAACAAAGAACTTGGTGTTGCTCAGCCCAAACAGGCACTGCATAAACCACTGAGACACCCAGGAAAGGGTTTTCAAAAATTCCACCAGAAGGTAGGGATGTTTCCAGAGGAATAGTGCTTGGGTAGTCAATCCCATCGTTTTCATTAAGACCAAAATTGCTAAATGCTATCTGTATCCTTTGAATACCTTCTGCCTCAGCACTCAGTGGTTATGACAGCTACCAAAGCAGATCTGTGCTTAATGTTTTGCTCCAAAATCCACCTTAAATATCTAATTATGAGAGCCCATAGGAACTATGCACTTGAATTTGCTTAGATCTAAAGATGAATACCATTTACATTTCCACCACTGAGGATACAAGTTTGCCAGTCTTTAGTCAATGCCACTGTTAAATATACAAATCAGATATGTTTGAAAAATGGAAAAAAGTCCCCACCTCAGAATGTTGGCTCAAGTATTTTTTTTCCAACCTAATACTTACTGCTTGCCTTTATTAACTGTGACTGAAAATTCCTTAAAATATGTCTGCAGAGATACTTACTGCTGTTAACAGCATTACATGGGATTGAGCATTTAAAAGCCTTTAGCTTATATTGTGTGCCAGAAGTGTGGGAAAGAACAACTGGAGAGAATTTTGCGGAGCTTGTAATTTGAGGATGGATGCAATCTTAATTCTGGAGTCTTGTCCTCAGTAATGAGAGAGTTTTTTAGGTTGAGTCATAAAAAGGAAAGAATAATCTTTCTTTTACTATTGTGGCAAGTGTCAGACCTGGTGAATAAAGTAGATAACTTTTTGGACATTTGAAGTGGAGAATAATGTATGATTAATGTCAGTTCCACTGTTTTCCTTCCTTGTTGCTCTACACAAGTACCATGGTGTTTCTCAGAAGTAAAAAATGGTACAGAACAATATCTTGAGCAAGGATTGAGTTAGAGTTTTTATCTTGCACTTGTGGCTGTTTGGTTTTAAACTCATTTTATGTATCTGCTAAGCAAAATAAACTGATCACAATCTTCAGCCTTGTGGGGTTGGTTTTTTGTCCTCAGTTGCATCTTTAGATATTTAATGGAGGATAGATTAAAAGCATACTCTCACTATCAAAATTGTAGTTATTCCCATCTTTCTTCTTCGTCTCTCTTTCTCTCTTTTTTTCTGGAAACAAACAAAAAAAACAAAATCTGCAACTTATTCTATCTTTATGCAGAGATGTTAAAACTCCTGTTGCTCTTAACGCTTCTCAACTCCTGCCAATTTATCCACAGGTTTTGTTTAGGTTTTTTGTTTGGTTGGTTGGTTTTTTCCCAAGATACTTTCATCCTGAGTGATGTTCTTTGGCTGAGACTTTTATCAGTGCCAAGCATCAAAGAATAACAACCTCCAGTGTTTTATGTGTGCCAGGGGTGTTACCAAACAATGAGATGAGATGAGATCTGCACTCCTGCCAGTCCTGCCCTGTTCACAGGCCTTTCAGCTCTGTCCCCCTCTTGTGACACTGAACGGGACATTGCCACCTGCCCAATGTCATCCCGTTGAGTCTTGACCATCTTTCCAATTTATCAAGATCATTTCAAATCTTAATTCTGGCTTCAAGAATGTTGCTACCCTTGATGGTTTAATGCACACTGTAAATTTTGCATGAGTACAGTCTTCCATCATTTAAGTTAATGAAAACACTGACAAGCCTCTGTCTGAAATACCTGCCTACCTTTAGAAAAAGTATTAAATCTTCCAGGAAAGTGCATTTTCAGACACTTTGGTGGTATTGTGGATTAGTGCTAGTAGATATTTTTTCACCTTGATTTAATCTATGCTGGATAACTTTTCTCAAGGTAAATAGAGATGCTCCCTTCTGCATCTATCTCTAAACAGTTATTTGATCAAACAACATATTGAGTCTTTTGTGGATTTTTTTTTTTTAACTTCAGATGCTCAGGAATAAAATATTTTAATGTAATCCCTGATTATTTTTGTTCCAAAGTCACCTGTCTGATTCCTGTGCCATGGTTGCAGCAAATAAGATGGAGGGCTTGAGGGTTTTACTGTTGTGTCACCATAGGTGATTGAAGATATGAACAAAAAATTTTCAAAGTGTCTGTATAACCACCCACAGAATTGGCTTAATGCATTCATTCAGGCTGGTTTTCTGAGATTTAATTTACATTTCATATATTTGAGAGTCTCACATGGAAAGATATTTTTATGATGATTTTTAATACAGTAATTTGATGAGATCATAAGGATTTACTTTGGAAGGATTTATAATTAATTTCTGCATATAAAGAAGGCATCATTCCACAAGTGTGAAATTTATATTTATTTGCTCCCTATAATGTTTCATGAAGGAGACAGAAGAACAGGTGCAATTAAAGAGCCACAGGATTTTTTGGGTCTCTTCTCTCCCTGTCTTGTGACTGCTAATAAAAAAAATTTCAGTGGAAAATCTGTGAAGGAGAAAGGGTTCATATCTCTTTAAGAAGCAATAATTTAATTATGAAAAAATCCTGGATTCCATACACTGTTTTAAACTTCATCTTGTCTTTTCCATGTTAATTTATATTCTACCCTGTCCTAGATACAAGATCTTTTCCCCAAACTGCCTTCAATAATACGGAACATTGTTTGAGGGAAGATTTTGCTTCTTTCTCTCTGTTGAATGTGTGATGAAAAAATTGAATATCCCTCAAGCAAATGCATTTTAAGGGAAATCTTGTGGGGGGTGTGAGGAACAAGCACTGAAACCACTGCTGAGTCACTTCATCCTGCCATTCCAGGTGTGCTCAGGAACCCAGAAACTCTTGTTGAAGGCAAAACCTGCTTCACTGGTGTACCACATCTGTCTGGGGCACCATCAGAGGAACTCCTGACAAATCTTTGGGGGAAGGACAAGATAATTAAGGAACTGACTTTGGGATGTGAGTGTTAACTTGTGCACTGAGCTCAGCGGAGCAGGAGACCTGTAAATGTCACCGTCAAACCTGATATTTATTAGTTGGAGCTGGCACACTCCAACTTCCCAGTGAATGGTGAGAAAATATTTCCTGTCACTTGGGACTTTTAAAACTGCAGCAGATTGAACATGGCCTGAAAAAAAAATGTTCTTTTGTGCTGAGTGCTCTTACAGCAAGGGGGGCAGTGATGAGATGAGCAGTTTTGGTCTTTCCCTCCTGATTCTGCCCTCCTTTCCCGTCACCACCTCCAGGAGGCTGCTGGTTGTTTCTACAACCAAAATTGTTTCCAGGGTGCTATAGAGCAAGTTGGATACTTGACTTACACAGTAATGAGTACTGGCCAGAGAGCAAAATAATGGGAACACTTTAAAAAAAATAATATTGACTTTTTTCTCCCCCTTGCTTACCAGCTGCAGACTGTGCCATGAGAGAAACCAATCACAGACTCATTCCCCAAGTGTCCAGATGAAAAAGACCTGGAGGCTACTTTGCTTATTGCCATAACTCTCCGGAATTGCTTCCTGCCGTATATCTGAGTACTATATTCAGGCTAATTTGCCATAACTTTCCACTAGAAACCTATTCCACACCCTGATAAATCTCATCTCCAGCTCTTCCCGCAACTCCCATCCTGAAGAGCTCAGTTCATGTTTTCATTTGTCCATTTTCATTCTGAATCAGAGATGCTGCCTGAAATATTTAAAGGCTAAGGACCTCAGCAGGCACTGGAGAATGCTGTCGATGCTTTCCCTGTCATTTCCTTTGCTTTGTGGAGGATCTAGCATTGTAATAAAAATTCCAGACAGGCAAGAAAAATGATCCATATTACTGGACAATCTGCTACCCTTATCTCCTGCAGATCAAGACCTTTTTACCTATAGCTTGGGCAAGTATTATTTATAAAGTATGAAAGGAGAAGTGCCTTATTACATAGTTGGCTCTACCATGCTGAATTAAAGAATTTATACCTTTATAGAATGTAGAGGACAAATTGATTTTTAAAATAGCCTTTCAGATATGCAGCTATTCTCCTGGGCCAAGAGGATGTTGAAATGGTTCAGGCTTCATTCTGCAGTGCAGAACCCAGCACACATTTGGGTACCCCACTTTCTGTGTTGTTGTTTCATCCCTGTCTTGCTGTGGGGTAATTTGTGCAAGGCTGGTGTGGCTGTATTTGCACAATTATGACCTCAGACGTGACAGTCCCAGCTGGAAAGGAGGATACATCCTTGTGAAAATCATTCTCCAGGTGCTCAGCATTCCCACTGGGTACTACATATTACCATATCATCCCTTTGTGACTCAGGAATGCTCATATCTGATTCTGTAAATGCTCATTTATCTGTTTCACCTTGTCCATGACACCTCACTTAGCCCACACTGAAACTAATGGAAAGTTTTTCTGTCCTTTAGAGGGGAACTGAATCAGACTTAGCTGGAAGATAAAATGAAGTTCAGATTCAAAGATATTGAGGATAGGAGCATAAAAGCCCTCGGTTAGAAGATAGTTTGAAATGTCTTCTTGCATTGCAGCAGTAATTCTGTATTGAAATAAAAATATTTTTTCATTCTCATCCAGATCCTTGAGCTCTTCATCAGCTTATTTTCAAATATTGTAGCTTTAACACGGGTACTGAATCCTGCTTTTACATCTTTTTATCAAGAATCATTGTAAGTGTCACTAAAACATAAAGAAAGCACTATTTCTCTGAGCTGGTGGTGATGAAGGTGTGCTGTTTTGGAAAAAATAGCACTCTTTTCTGTGTGTATTATCACTTCTGAGCCCTCTCTTGGTTATCTCTCTTTGTTTCACACAAGGATGGTATTAGTAGCCTGGAGCAATCTCTACGTGCCCTTTCAATCAGAAGCACTTCTTGATTTGTGTACTTATGTAGCACAGGCCAAGCTGAAGTGAGAATTTATTTCCTGGAGAAAACAGATTTAATGTGAAAGGTGATCCTCAAAAGTTTCACAGCTCCAGTTGCCTTGGATGAGCACCAGGAAAAGCAGCTGCTGCTCTGAGTGAATCCCCCACGTCCCTGAGAGCTGCAGACCATGGGCAGGGTGGGGAGTGCTCTGTACACAGGCCCCTCTCTTCAAGGACAATGCACATTTTAGGAATATTAAAGGAGGATTAACATGAAAAACATTAAACTCAGGCTTCCAGCTCCTCATTCTGCATCACATTGTGGTTCAGAATTCTGCCCAGCAGAGCCCTCAAATCCCGCCCTTCACTAATTTATCTTCTCCCTCTACCCACCTTTAACTTTGCAATCCTCTGACTCTCATAACCCAGACCCTTCTAAATAACATTGTGTTTGTAAACCGCCCCCCCAAAAGTACAAGAAATAAAGAAACAACATTACCAAAATATTCATCTTCTTTTAGACCACTAAAAGAATGTTTATTGGAAATTTAAACATTTATTCTTAAATTAATGAGTGCAAAAATAGAAGGAGGACAGAGTGAGTAAGTAGCTTATTGTTTGGAGTGCTGAGAGCTGCCTAAAAGGATGCTGTACTGAGAATACTCTTCAACATGTAAAAGAGCCCCACAGGCAAACAGCTTTTATCTCAAGTAATCTTCAAGAGAAGAGGATATGTCTGTGAAATAACTTTTGGAGACCTTGGGTAACTGGGTACCTCAACCTCTGCTCATCAAGCTACTAGATCAGAAGAGAAATGTTCACAAACCCTTTTCAAGTGCACTAACATGGAACATGGTGAATGCTTAGTGTGTGACCTAATGATGAGATGAACAAAAGAGGAGAAAAATATTGCACCACCTTTTTGCAAGTTCCATTTATCCATGAAATAAAAATT
Source organism: Pycnonotus jocosus (assembly GCA_013400435.1). Classification (NCBI taxonomy): domain Eukaryota; kingdom Metazoa; phylum Chordata; class Aves; order Passeriformes; family Pycnonotidae; genus Pycnonotus; species Pycnonotus jocosus. Next base: position 356,734 of record VWYP01029196.1, on the reverse strand, counting down.
GCATTCATATTTGCATTTCTATTCCACAGAATTGCTATATTCTGGGTTACCAGCACTATGGTATTGTTTTATTTATTTAAACTGGATGGTTTGCTTTCCACAGTATGACCAGTTGGGAGAAAAATAGGATTCAATAATGTGAACATTTCACAGTAAATAAACTGCATTAATACAACAATATAAAAGCTGTGCTCAGCAGTTTCTCTAGGACAAGGTCTGTTCTAGAACTATGCATCCAGCTTTCCAAACACTTGGAGAACTGTAAAGGTTACATCTTGTTATGTGACCTGATACAAAAATACATAGAATTTCTGCTTAGGATTCTGCTAGCTCACATCTCCCCATTTAAAAAGTTACATGTTTAATTGTCTGCTTTCAAGCAGAATATTTCTGCATCTCTATTTCTTGCTCATTTGCACTACTGCAGGCTTCTCTGTAAAATCTTGCAGGGACTCATTCCTGAAAGAAAGAAAACAGTAAGTTTTTACCCTTAGTCTGAAGGGTAGCAAAATCAAAATGAAAATGAAAACATTTGCCTGCTTTTAATGCTCCCAGTCATCCTATTTCTCCTTGACTACTTTGTAACAACTGCAATCTTTCTATTTCTGATCCAGTATGAAGGGGGGGAAAAAAGCTTCTTGAAAATGTAGTGCTGGAATATGGATAAGCACATACTTTTCTTCAGAAATTACTTAACTATTCATATGTTCATAAAAGCACCTCAAACACTTAAGTTTAAAAAAAAAATCAAACCATTGTGTTTGTAACTTTTTCTATTTTTCATTGCAATGGAGTAGTTTAGGATGGTGGAATCAAACTTTTAAACTCATTATGAACTTATGTACATAAAATGTTACTTACAGTGATATATAGGTATAACAGTGTTTTATTATGAAGCATTTGTGGTGAACTCTTTTTTTTATAGATAATACTGATGGAAATAGTGAAATAATTAATATTTAAGTCAAGCCATTTCTGACTATTTTGGAGAATATATTTCTGCACACCTCCATAAACATCTGGAGCATGGAGCCATAACCAAAATCTGTGGCAGAAAGGGATGGCAATCACTCTTACATTTTGTCTCTCAATAAAAATAAAAAGCACTCATACATTCTACACCTCTCATTTCCACAGTGCACACACACTGAAATATTCTCTTTATCTTTCTTTAGAGATAAATTTTACATGGTGTATACTCCCAGGGTGAAATAAATGAATAAATTGAACAAAAAGTACTGTAGCTATATTTGTATTTATCTTTAGAAAGAAAACTACTGCCTGCATTCTCTGCTGATGACAATTAGTATGAAAGAGTAGAAATTATAGCAAACAAAAAACTTCTCACACATTATGCATGAGCGTGGAGCTGATTTTTTGCTAATGTTCCACAACATCCTCACAGCAGTCAGAAAGCTGGAAATGATTAAGCATAACAAAGATCTAAATACTAATTTTTCTTTTCATGCCACTGGGTAAATTATAACCTTTAAAAAAATGGGATTCCATTGGTGCCACTATTTGATATTCATTTAAAAAAAAACAAACCTGAGGAATTCACATCTCCGGTTTTAATTATATATGATCTTTAATTCTATTTTCGTGCATAAAAATAGAAGCTTTGTGTCACCTCTTCTGCAAGGGCGAAATGCAGAGTTTCCTGATGTTATTGTATTTAAACACCAAATTGTTTAAAGTCAAAGCAGAATGGATGCTTGAGCAGAGGTGAGGGATGGCTCTGCTTCCATTTACTCCCCTGCAATTGTCCCAGGTGTTCTCAGGTGTGGATCTGGCCTTCTGGTTTTGGTTTGGGTTTTGTTGTTTTGTTTTTGGTTTGGCTTTTTTTTTTTTTTTTCCCCCAAGAAGTAACTACAACACAGCAAAGGTTGTAAAGCATTCACTTTGAAAATCTGTGACTTTCTGCCACAAACACATTTTTTTTCCTGTCACAGTAACCTCCTGCCTGATGATTCTTCTGCTGACAGTAAACTAAATATTGAACAGCCATTCAAGGGATTTGGCTCTTCACTTCTGAGCTTTTCAAAGAAACTGATAAAGTGTCTAATTATTTGAATAATCAAGGCAATGAATATTTGATCACTAACATCACAGATAAAGCCATAATTCAAGAGCTGAGGTATATGCTTAATATTAAATTACTCATAACACAAATAAAGTTATAATTTCCTTGGAAATGTGTTTGTTAAAGGTCTTTTGGAACAGTGGAATGAAGAAATATTGGGTATTAATCTATATGAATTTATTTAATTATCCAAAACTTGCCATTGTGTCATTTGCCAAGCTGTTGGATGAAAGAAATCATGGTCATTTTGTTTGAATAAATTGTAATGCCAGTGAAAATTCATAGCCTCCCATAGACGATAAACCTTCCCAAACCTTCTAAAAATTTACAGCTGGACAGAGAAAGGGAGGTCATTGCCTCATTGCTCTTAGGGTCAGTGGGCTGTGGCAGTGTCATTTGGCCACCAAACCTGTCCCAAAACGAATGAGAAAGGAGGAAAAAGCCCAGCTGTGTTATGTTGATCACACTGTCACTTAAAAGAACAAAATATTGTATGAGTTTCATCTCAAATATTAGATCTACAGAGAATAAATGATCCCAGTGAAAGGGTAAGGAGACTAAAGGAGGTTTATTTACCCAAAGAGCTCTCCAGTTCTTTGATAGTAGAATTCTTTAATAGTAGAATTCTTCATTGTTAAAAACCCCACACCTTAATCTGAGGAACAATAGCACAAATTGCAGATATTCACTAGCAGAGACAAAACTTACTTTAAGAAAGGCAACACAACTACTATTATAATTTCTGCTGTTATGAAATAATTTTGAAATTGAACTTGTGCCTGAACCTCCACTTGGAGATCAAAGACCAACTTTAATTAGAAGTTATCTCTTATAAAAAAGAGGCCCATTCTAAGGAATGCCTAAAATAAAAATGGGCATCCAGACAAAATACGTGTACAGTCAACTATCCTAGGGGAGTGAGAACAACCCTGGAGCTTCTCACAGAGCTCCTGCTACTCTCTTTTATCTTACTATACCTTAAAAGCAGCTTTTCTTCCTGTCTGTGCCAGCTCTTCCCCACCAGGAGCTCAGCAGGAATCCTCAGGGTGTGATCCAGCAGCTGGCCCTGGATATCTCAGAGCCAGAGTCCACTGGTGATGGGAGAGAGCACTGGTGGGGAGAGGAGTGGCAAAGCACAGCATTAACACACCCCACAAAAAACCTACCCAAGGGATTGTCAGGGTTCACATGAGACAAAAAAGGAAATTGGGGGTAGTTTAGAGATAGCCTGGCTAAAACGTAAGGCAGGGAAAGCAGCCAGCAGATATTTTAAGGCCCTGTTTGCATAGGAAATACTCAGAACAGGAATACAAAGAGCTGTGAAATATTGAGTAAATAGGAGGGACAAAATCAAGGGGAAATTTTAAAAAAGAATGTATCTGACAGTGAGGTTGTGCGGCTGCTTCATCAGGATTTTGTAAGGGAAACACTCCAACCTGTTTCACTGGATACAGTGAAACACAAAACGAGCTGGGCAAAAGCAGAAGAAAATGGACAGCAGAGAAAGTGCAGCAGGTGAAACATGAGAGCATTTCCATCCCTTCAGTGCCCATTTCCTGGCTGGTGATTCACTGTGATTCTTTCTTTTCCCCTCTGGAACCATCCCTAGCCATGGGGCAAACATCCAAAGACCTGCTCAGGACATTGATGCCACTGTCCCTTACCTGTCTGTGCCATTTGTGTCCAAAGTCCTGCCTCTGGAAAGAGCCAGCAGCTGGGGTCAGGTCCTGCAAGAAACAGCCAGAAATTAACTGCTCTAGGATAAGATATAAAAACATAACCCAGTCCTGAGGATGTGTGAATATGTCCCCAGTCTATTTGCATAATTGTATGGAAAATATTCTTGAACATTTCACATAGATTATTAGAGAACACCTAATTTATGCTGCTAAGGACTGCTTTAAAATACCTTTCCAGGAGTCTTCAAAATGACAAACACCTGTCTTATCATTCACACCAAGAATAGGTTTCCACCAGACCATAATAACAAAATGATAATTTGTGAGGTTCTGAAAGAAGATGGGAGTAGTAAAAAATCATCACAGAATTAATTTTTTAATACCCCAATCTCACTGTCACTTAATAAGACTGAGGTTTTGAGAATGAAATTAAAGCATAAATCCCTAGAAGAGACTTTCAGAAGCCTAAACATGTAATTATTGGGTTAAAAAAGAAATCAGCATTAAGGTTTTAAATGTCTCTATCAATAGAAAAGCAAGGAGAGGATGTAAGCACACACTGTTAGAAATAAGAGCAGCTCAGCACTGGAGATGTTTAGGGAATAGAATTCTTTGACAATGCTCAAGGTCTAAAATTGTTCCAACCATTATAGCAGTTTTATAAAAAGACCTCAAATTGTTGGTGCAACCAAATTTCTGTCCATGAAGATATAGAAAGAATAAAACCTTTGCAAGATGCTCTCCAAAATCCTGGGTAGCTTGGACAGATGTGCAAAGAACAGCTCAGTTATCTCCCAGCTCTGCACAGCTGGGACCCCACAGCTGGCACCAGGAGATGGGGGGAGATTCCCCCACCCACAGCCACACACAGGGGCAGCTTTAGGGGCTGGGGGCTCTGGCTCAGGGCTGGACTGCAGGCAGGGCTGCCCTCAGTCTTTGGGAAACTCCTCCCTGAGAGAAATAACTGCCTGGGAGCCACAAAGCCTTTTCCAGATCTGAAAGATTCCCCCCTTGTGGAAGGCAGTCTGGATGCTTAGTGAATCTTAGCTCAGACCTGTTTCCAGATGGAGGAGGTTGCTTAACACTGGTGATTATTTTTATTTTTGGAAGTTACCATTAAAAAAAATCAAGTTTCTGCTCAAAAAACCCCAAACCCCAAACCCAAAAAATAAACAAACAAGACCCTCCAACAAACAAACAAACAAACAAACAAAAAACCATAGCCAAAAGCAAATGGTCAATTGTGTAGAAAATGGGAAGGATTTCCTGATGGTGAGTCAGAAGTGTGTGTACCGTGGCATGGACAGAGATGCAGCCACTGTGGCTCGAGTGTAGCAGGACACAGAGCTCCTGCAGCATCACCAGTTGGTTTTTTACAGCAAAACCCAGGCAGGAGACACACAGCTGTGTGATGCCTCAGGTTGTGTTCAGCCTGGGCTGCCAGACTCCTTCAGAGCAACCTGGGTGTTACCTGTAGGTCCAGAGGTGCAAATTGCAGCAAAAAGCTCCTCAGTTTGTAGAGGTGAAAAGCTATTTCTGCCCCCAATGTCTCTTCATGTGCTGGGCTATGAACACCTGCTCAGCAAGTGAACTCCTGCAGAGTTCATTGATGTCTCCAGGCTTTGGATCACATTTATGCAGTTGATGAGCAGAAATTTGATCTCTAGACACACCTCGGTTCAAGCTACACAGATACTGCAAGGTGAGATGCCAGAGTTTCAATTACTTTTCTTCAACTGGGTGTGTATAAGAGAAAGAGCAAATAAAATAGACAAAACTGCTGTTATTCAGAAGACACCCTGAGAAACAGGGAGACAGGGAAGGATTAAATGTGACAGCGACTCCCTGGAGGGCTTTGTGAGAGTTAGGGAGGACTTTTTTTAACCCTGGCACATCTGAAACTGAGAATCTGAGGCAACAAAGGAATACCAGTAGTTCAATAGCAGGTAATTTTATCCTTAATTCATCTGAGAAATGATCTGGAGAACTATTTAAAGCACAGTGGAACATTATACAAATAATACTTCCTTGGACAACAAAAGGAAAAGTAAGGCATGCCTAATGTGTGAGAGGGAATTGCTGGAGAAACTCAGATAATGCTGCAGCCTTTTGTTGATTTTTTCTTAATAGTGACTACAATTGCAGAATGTGTCTATGTGCTATGAATAGATGCTGTGAATAAAATTCAGGTACCCTGCTAGTCAATTTTTCTTGCCAATAAATACACACCCCAGAAAACATTCACCTGTGTGGCAAAGTAGCATTTAATCCATGTGCTTTGCACAATTGATGGAATTTCAGTGGGGATTCATTAGAGGCTCCCTTGAAAGCGTGTTTGGCATTGCTGAGTGTTCTTGGGCAGTCAGAGGAAGGATGAAGCCAGAGCCCAGCTGGAAAACAGGAGTGCTGGAACAGGGGTGAGCAGAATTCCACAGCTGGACAGACACCCATGAATGTGGAACAGAATCTCACAGGGTTTGGTCTCTCCAAAATGAAAGGGGAAGCAGATCCTGTTCAACATGGTAAACAATATTTAGTGACTCTCAGTCACATACTTACTGAATATTTATCTATTAATACCACATAAAACTGATTTCAGATGCCAAGCCACACTTGGTTCAGTTGATAGGCTAAGTAATGCTTCTGCTTGGTTGTCATTGTGCTTGAAGCCTGTCATTCCTCCCAAAAATAGCTGGGCAGGTGGATGTTGCATGGTCTCAGGTGGAAGGGGAAACACACTGATCTTTCTTAACAGGACTTGGTTGTGAATTTATTTAATTGTGTTGAATTCAACCATTTTCATGTCCTCCCTGGATGAGTTACTGTTTAATCTGAGCTGAAATCTAAGAAACCAGAAGTGTGAGATGAGACTAAAAAACATTTTTGAGGAATCTGACTGAAAATAGCACCCTGCCCTGGTTTAGCAAAGTCGTGTCTGGAGAACTTTCCTTATCTAAGCTTTGCCAGGAGGTGAGATGGAGCAGCTGTTGCATGATGCTTCTTGGAAAACCACACAACTATTTCAAATAGAATTTCTAATAGTTGGCATCTTCAGGTAATGCAAATACTTCTGAATCACTTTTCTTAAAACTTTTCTGTTTATATTATTTGTTTTCCTGAGGTCTTTCCTTTTTTCTGATAGTCACAAATGTATAAAGGCCCTCAGAATAAATCTGCTTGGGTCACCTGACTTCAGTGGGTTCCTGACAAATGGAATGAGTTAAATTTCCAGCCTTGTGATTTAGAGCATGAGAAGATCCATGTCAGGTCTGGTTTGGGCCATCAGCCACTCTCCAGCAGTGCATTCCTAGGGAAAAATTACAAGGATAAGACTTTGCAACTGAGGCAGAAATTACATCTACTGAGTCTTCCATGGAGATTTTTCCTTCCATAAATTCTGCTGCTGGAGTTTCAACCTCAAACATATTTCTGGCTCATAGCCAGGACTTTGACTAGCTGTTTAACTAACTAGTTTAACCAAATTGACCATTTAAGTGGATGTTGAAAAATGACCCTGTGATTGTTTGGAACCTGTAACCCAAACAGCCCATTTGCTGTCCTTTTGTTCTTCTATTCTGAGAAACAGTGAGCAATTCCTTTCTCTTTAATTTCTTTATTTATGATTGCACAGATCTGTGCCATATCACCCCTAGTCATTTGTTTTCCAGCCCTCGGTTTACTTGGCTGTTTTCTTTGACAAAGGAGCTATTCAATATATTTGCTCATCCTTCTCCCTGACTGGAGTTCTTTTATTTTCTCTTTCCAGATGAGAAAATATCTAAATAAATACTACCCAGAGACCTCTTACTTTCTTTGAAGACTGCAGTGATCTTTTTAACAGTGCTGTGTAAAAATGACATATGTGAAATACAATGAAATTTGTTGAGGCTCCCAACACTGGAGATTAAGTAAATATGATTTTACTCTCTGTACTAAATCTGATGATGAAGAAGCTAAATTCTGATCAGCAGCAGTTACAGTAACTAGCTCGCTGCTTTTCTCATGCTGAGGAGAAGTCTGCCCTGGAGATGCCATTGGCTGATATCTTTTTGCCATGACAGATGTTTCAGCTGATATTTCCTCAGATGACGAGACTGAAAATAGACTCAACATCATTTGATGGAAACCCCCCAGCATCAGTAGAACCAGCAGAGACCTGGAGCCCTTCATCTCGCCTCTCAGACAGCACTTTGGCAGCCCCATATATGATAATGTAAGAATAATTGCTTATTACATCTCTGCTGTAGCATACAAGCATTGTGTAATTCAGCATTAATGTCTGACAACCCAGCTGTCATCTTTCCAAAAATACTTGCTCTCTCACTACTGTAGCTGCTGCTGCTTCCACTTCAAACCAAGGGAAGAGATTTTGCTCTGGGGCATTTTGACAGGGTGTTATCTTTTGAAAAGACAGATGTTTGTGCTGCAACTGTCTGGTGGTTTTAAGGCTCATGCACATGTTTCAATAAATAAGTGCTAAATTACTTGCCAGGTTCTGAGTTAAAGTGGACTTTTAGAGAAATATGTGGGTGAAACCCAAAAGTAAGATGAGCATGTTCACACACACACAAACCCCAAAAGTTTCAAATCACTTTTGAAACAACATGAAAAGTCAAGAATCTTTGGCTTAAAGGTTTATGAATGTGAGAAGACACTTAGAATTTATAAAGTAGACGGTGGTGTCATTTTCTGCCCTTCTCCATTTCACTTCCCAAGAGAAAAACTTCAAAGGGAGGGCAAAAAATCCCTCCCCTTATAAGGGATTTTATTATCTGAGGCAATGTGTAGGTCCTTATTGACCCAACTTTGATTTGTAAGCTGATGATGAAATTAATTTGGCCTTTGGTGTAACCACAATTAACTTCTCCAGAGGGGAGGTGATTCCATGTCTTGCAGTAAAAAAGTCTCTTTTGAGGGAGCAGCCTGGAGCCTTTGTGTTGTTTGAGGCTTCAATAGACTCATCCAGAAATGGTTCCCCTGCCCTCTGCCTGGTCCTCTGCCCTGGGTGGAATTTCACCTTGGCAGATAAATTATGGAAATTCTCTCCCATCAGAATGACTGATTATTGTCTGATATGGGAGTTTAATTCCTCATTCAGATTCCCCATAATGGACCAAAGAAAGACCTGGAGAATGACATTGATTGAACAGAGTTTAATGTTCTTTAGAAAGCCTGGTTAACCTGTCTCTGCTAAATGAATATGTGTTGTGTCTCTGTGTACTTTAGACTCTGTCTTGTATTAATAAATGGAAGCAGAGTAAACTACTTGAGCTTTAAAACAACTTACAAAGAAATACCTGAAGCACTCCACTTCCTCTGGTAATCTGAAATTTCTTACTGAATGAAGGGTGAGGAAGAAGAAAAAACAGAAGAAAAATAAGGATTCCATTTTTTAAAGTATTCTGAGAAAGTCTTCTGCTATTAACAACTTACCAGAATGCCAATCTGAGGGCTCTGATTCTGGGAAATTTGCTCAGTAGGATCACTTCAGGTCATTCTGGAATCACAGATAAGCAAACAAAAATAATTCAGAAAATTCATGTGAGATGTGGGGAGCCAGTTAAGTGTACAGTACAAAATAGAAAGTACAAGTATGATACCTTTTATATAAATATATAATGCACACACATACAAAACCCTTATGAAACCTCAAATCTGCAAGCTGTTCTGTACAGAGATTTATCATACATAAAACAGCTCCTGACACATAAAAAGACCACTTTACAAGTTAGAACCTAACAATATTTCTCCTCGTGCCAACTTGCCCACCCTGTTCAGCTAATCACGTGCTTAATTTTATTTTGGGCGTTATGAAAATAGAATTAATAAAGGAAAAAAAAAAAAAAAGCTTACTTGTCTGATGCCATAGCTCTGAACCTCTCTGATATTCTCTGCCCTCTTAGGAGCCAGAGAGGGCCATGGGTGCCCATTTATTCCAGAGCCTGGAAGAAAATTTTGTTGGAACAATTTTGATTTTCTATACCAAAATTAGATGTTTTAATATGAATATTGTATTTCCTCTCCCCTTTGTTTTCCTTCACTCCTCCCTTCCACACTCCTCCCACTGTATCTCACACTCCAGCTGGAAAAACTGAAGCCAGGATTCCTCAGGTGCTGCCTTGGAGGCTCCAGCAAACAGCAGCTCCTGTGAATATGCCCCACACCTCTTACATTCTGCTTTAGATGTTGTAATTTTTGGGGCACTTCTTTATGAGCAAGCAAGGCCAGAGCAGCAGGTTCTTAGCAGGGCAGCAGAGCAGCTATCAGTAGATCGAATTTTTACTTCTTTTTCCTTTCTCCAGCTGTTCAAAGCAGTAGGAAAAGCTGCAAGCATTCCCTGGTGAGAAAAGAAAAAGAAAATTTTAAAAAACCAACAAAAACACAAAAAACAAAACCAAAACCAAAACCAACAACAACAAACCCCACAAGAATTAAAACCGAAAGCATTTCACATTAAAACATCTTGATTTCTTTTTTGTTAAAAAAAATAATAATTTAAAAATGCCTTGGATTTTTTTTTTCAGCACTCAGACTGGTTTAAAGTATATGAAAGAAATGAAGCAAAATCTATATATTTGAGTTTCTGGAGGGTTTTTTGTTGTTGTTTTTGATATTGGCACTTTGAGAACAATTCCTACTTGTTTTTCCACTTATTGCACCTGGGATTGTTTGTGAATTTTTCCCTGAGTGTGTGGGGCAGATCCTTTTTGCATGAGGGGAGTGGAGGGGGCTGACCCAGAGCACTCTGCTGGGGAGGGGGCTCCTGGCACCGAGCTCAGCCCTGGCTGTTCTCTGTGCAGAGCATCCCTGGCACTGGAGAGGATCCAGGTCCCACCTGGGCTGTCCCAGGGCTTACCTGGAGCACCCCTGGAGGCACAGCTGCTCCACAGACACCACAGGGCTGCTTGTCTCTGGAATTCCAGCGCTTGGGGAGAACAATTTGGAATTCCTCTAGGGCACTGAGGTAGCTGTGTGTTCAAGGATCTGCTAACAGCTGGAGAGGTTTGAACGAGCATCCTCTTGCTTTTGTCAGGAAAACCTTGGCCTGCAGCCCCTGCAGGCTGCAGAGATTTGAGATCATCTTCCAGGAGATGTGTGCTGGCTTTGCACATATGTTCTGCTTTCAGAATAGGCTGCAGCAGGTGATGTGCTCCCCGCTCCCCTCCTCCCTTTATTTCTGAGGATTTGGCTTCCTTGGGGGCTGTCTGATGGTGCACTGAGGGATGTGTGTCCTACCAATGACAGGCACAAGGTGACTTGTCCTAAACAGCAGCCCTGTGCAGGTCCTGCATGTGCAGGGGGTTATAAAGGATGAGCTCAGAGGAGAACCAAGGCCAGGCTGGGTGGGGCTCTCAGGAACCTGATTTAGTGGGTGAGATCCTGGCTTTAATGTCTCCTGCAATCCAAACCCTTCTGTGCCCTGTGAAGAACAGCTCAGACCCCTTCACATCCCCTCCCCTGCAGTGCAGAAAGGACACAGATTTTCACTGCTGGAGAGGGAATTTCAGCTGCTCCAGGTGCTCCCAGAGGCAGCTCCAGGACTCCTCCTCAGGGCTTTGCTGTGCCAGCTGTGCATCTGCACTGCTCTCCATCCCTTCACCATCCCTTCTCCATCCCTTCTCCATCCCTCCTGAATCCTTTCTCCATCCCTTCTCCATCCCTTCTCCACCCCTTCTCCAGGGGATCCCACAGCTCCTTCAGGGAGGGTGACTGACAGTGCCCCAACAGCAATTCTTAACGATTTTCCAACTTTGACAATTAATAACTAATAAGCCCTATATAATCAAATGAGATTTCAGATCCGTGGTTTAAACTCACTTCACAGTACTTTAGCAACTGTAATTTTTTTTCTTTTCTTTCCCCTGAAGGCATCCTCTTTGTTGAATTCTGGGAGGTGAGGATTAAGCTGACAGATGGTATCAGCAGAAGAATGATTATGAGTTTTAAAAACCTTGATATTTTGGCTTAGTACACCATTTTTCATGCAAATACTGACACGGATATTAGCATCCAATTAAGAAAGTATAAAACTATGCCATTCTGTTACAGTTTACATTACAATCATTTAATGTTTCATTAAAAATACTAAGAAGGGCTGCTCTGAAAGGAATAAAAATCAATGATCTATATATCACTTCTGCTGCTTTGCTCTTCTGGCACAATGTGGCAGTGAAAATAGGCTATAAATGTCTTTAAATTATTCTGTTAATCTGAGCTGCTTTCCCCATTTTTTGTGTTCTATCTTTATCAAAGGATTGATTCATATCAGGACACACTCCCTGGTGTTAAGGGAGTGTTAGCAAGGCAAAGTGTCAACTCTTCTGTGCGTCTTTATAGAGTATTTCCAATTTATTTCAATAGGTTAGGTTATGCCTAAACATTCACCATTTGTTATTCGGACAAATGGAAGGAAATTTCCCAGTCTCACACTGCTGTGAGGCAATATATGAAATAAACTATCTCTATTGTTAATACCTCAAAAGAATTAATTTCATTGGAATATTTTTCTCTGCAGATACTATTACCTAGTTAGCTTAAAATTAATATAAAATTTGGAATGTCTTAAAAAAGTTTTCTGATTAAATGCTTTGAAAATTTTGAAATATGTTCCAAAGTGGCATTGGGTCAAGAAAATTCAATATGCTATGCTTATTTTCATAAATGTCAGGGATTTAATATGCTAGATTGTGTTATTTTAACCAAGAAAGATGTAATTCAAAAGGTTTTGTCCAAGTATATGTACATTAGTTTACCTCTTTCTCACAGACACTGAAAAGATATAAATTTCCTCCTTCTCCTCATGTATTTTACCAGTGAACAAAATACAACAAAAAATATTGAAATTTCATTAAATTCTGGTTTTGTGAGAAACTTTAAAAACTTTGGATGTGCAGCCACACTATTTAGCTAATCAGTGAAGTGTTACATCATGAGTGAACCAAGGGCAAAATTCCACATGCTGTAAACAGACACAATAAAATAACACAAATGAGCCCTCTGATCTCAGACTGACCCTCAGCTTACAGGACAGCCTGGGGACAATCACCTGGACAGGTGTCACTCACCCAAAGAGCTTGAGCAGTTTAGAAAGCATTTGAGACTAAGAAACCTGTGACAATCCTCCTTCCTGCTTTGTTTTTCCTTTTTATTAAAAGTGGACATCCATCCCAACTCTGTGTGTCCTGCAGCTCCTGAGTCCTGCAGAGCAGCTGCTGGATCCAGGAGGGATTGACAGACCTTTTTCTCCACTGGAAAAGGCAGTGGAAGTTCTGAGTGCTGGAAATCAAACAGCCCTGCCAGCCAAACAGCCCTGCACCATAAACAGCAACAGCTGCTTGCAAGTATTGCATGCAGATTGTCTCCTTTATTAGGAGATATCAAAACCTCCGGTGACAATTCATCACTTTTCTAATCCTATTAGCAGCCATGGAAAAATGCCAAGTCATTTCCCACAAATCTCCCTCAGCTCCCTTTAGATCCTTGAGGCACCCAAGATTAGAGCACGACCTGAGTCAAAGAGCATTGACTGGGTCTCAGTTGGCTGAAAAAACCCAACCTTGTGCTAGAGAGGCTTTGCCAAACTGTTTTAAAGGACAACAGAACACCAGGGTTGAGGTTTTTTTAATTGGAGATGCTGAGGCTTTTTTTGTTTTGCACATGGGTTGGTAGCAAGAGTGCCCTGCAAGGCCATGCTTCACCATAACTCCTCATAGCCATCGTCTCTGAGATCAAAATTACTTGTAAATGCTTTAAGATTCGAAACACTGCCACAATAACCAGTAGGCTGGCTGATTTTGCAAACTCCTCTTGTAAAAGTTCCAAACTAATGTTCATTTTTATGGTCAATATAAAGGGTAGAATATAGCTTAATTTCATGCAATGGCTAGAAGCTCATGCTAACAAATCCAAATTCAAAGGAGTATATCACAGATAGGCAGCCAGCAGGACACTTTACCTAGGGAAGCAATGGATACTTACACACATAAAATCCTTATTAATCCTTTCATTCAAAGAGCAAATATTTTAGACCTTTTCTTCCAAAAAGTCAAAATGCCATAATCTGAAAAATATGAAAAATCAGAGCATCTTTTCATAAGTGAAATATTTTGCTATCATTTCACAACATTCCAGGTTTTTTACCAGCTCCCACAGTGGATCATTGGGGGTACTGTGGAACATTCCAAGAGCCATGTGGGAGCAGAGTGTGGACGAGGCAAAACAACCCCAGCTTTTTTAAACTCTGTTAAAAAATAAAGAATTCGGGGATTCATGCCACAACATTTAGAACCACCCGTGGTTTTTATTCTTCAAACACAAGGCAGCAGTCTTACAATATCACTTAATACTAGGTGACCTTAGTATTGAGTGATATTAATACTAATTATATTAATACTAATTGTATTAATACTAATTCTTTCTGCTGGGATTCAGCCATACAGGACACAGACAGGGCTGTTCATCAGCTTGGGGATAAGGATGTATGGAATACTCACTTCGTGCATCAGCCCAGTGCCAGGAGAGACAGGTGAGCAATGAGTGAAAACTTCCAGGGTCTCTTCACAGATGTGCCTGCCATTTATCTCACACTGTGTTCTGGTACACAAAATTCAAGGGAGAGCACATTAGAGAGCAACCAGACTAATGGTCTGCAGAGATCCGTGTGTTAATGTTATCTCTTTGTACTAGAAGTGTGCTTTTAGCTAAATGCCTCTGCAGTTCCCTTTCTGGGCACCTAAATGAATAAAAGGGTGATAATGGCACTTTCATTACTTCAGGAACGTATTTACACCTTAACAAGAGAGCTCTTGGAGGGCACAAAAGACAGAGATGCAAGAGCTTAAACTAATAGGAAAATGTTTTGTAGATCGTATTTGAAGTGAAAATACAAACTGCTATCATCTCCATCTTAAAGAAAAAAACCCAAATTGGTAATGAGATTCATAAAACAGCAGTCAAACTTCATCCCCTCATTGTATCAAAAGGTCTGTTTCTGTAAGTTTCCAGGAAGAAACCTGCAGGAAAGTTTCTTGGACAATCAGGATCTGAGGAATTTGTTTCCATACATGAAATCATGGTTTACTTTTGTGACAAATATCATCTCTTAAAACAAAACTTCAGCAACCTTGAGCCACCAGTCTATTTAAAAAATTGGGGCTCTCTGATCTTAGCAATTTAAAAAGCATGCATTTTAAAGGAAAATTTAGATAAAGTTTATCCTTTGTAATACATTAAATTTACTTATGAATTAGGGAGTGGTCAGGTTCTGGTCTCGTATTCTTCTGGACTGTTTTCAGTGCAGTGTCCATCAAGATGCAACTTCTCAAGGCTAACAGAGGAACACAGGAAAATTTCTCCCTTCAAATGGTCCTTCTTAATTTGGCATTTGGTGATTGGAACAAAAAAAACCCCTTATAAAATAAAGAAAGTTATGAAATCTGAAGTCAAAATTTAAAGCAATGTAAAACACTAAAATATGCCAACATTTGATGCAAAGATGCTACAGAATTAGCATAGTCAGCATATGTTCATGTTCAAAGATAACAGATATTTTTGATAACCCTCCCTAAACTTAGCTCATCTGTGATTTACATATTTAAATGTTCCTTTTTTTTTTTTTTTTTTTTTTTTTTTTTTTATANTTTTTTTTTTTTTTTGGAATGAACTAAATCAGGGTCACCTTCATCATTCGTGCAGAAATACACACACAGCTTTCATTTATATAAATGTTTAACTACAAATATTGCACCTCAGTTTTTAAACAGTAAATCCGTATCCAATTGCTCATTTTCTTATCCAGCAATTTTTTGTAATTTATAATTATATTTTCTTTCTCTGCATGTGTACCAAAACTCTGGCTGCAGAAATGATACTTGAATCTCATTCCTCCACACCTGAGGATTATTTATCCTCCACACCTTGATTATTTGTTGAATCTGGTTTTTGTCTTCTCAAAAACCTTCTCTTATAGACCCCTTACTAAACTCCTACTGGATATCAGCAATCTAGCTGCTTTAAAGTTTTTATCAGAACTTCTATATTTCCAGGAAAAAAATTTTGGGAACTCATAATTCTAGCACAAGCCATTTTTAATAAACATTTCTGGCTAGCTTAGTATAAGCCATGATACAGATAATTTGATAATTTGATATGGACAGACAAAGAGGGCAATCTAACAGCATAAATCTCATCATTCTATTAAAAGCATAGGTAAATGCCCAAAAACCTCCAATCACAAAATTATTTCAAAACATTGTGAATGCATTTTAAAAGTGCAGATGTTTTCTTTTTTTAAATTTATTTTTATATGGTACCTGGGGGAACCATGGCAATCATGAGAATGACACAGGAACATTCACAATTTTACCTGAAAAGAACAGATTTTAAGTCGTGCCTTCCTAAGTAGCTGTGTGGTTTGTTCTGAGCAGTTACCAGGGCCTGATGTAACATTTCAGCTGTGACAATTTCTGTCTGATTTTTGGCTGGAACACAGAGCTGTGTTTCCAAGCTGGCCTTTGCTGTAGACACATTTCCATCCAGAACAAGCTGATCCTCCTGGTTTACTCACCTCCAACAGCAGTCTGGAACTGGGGGCTGGCAGGGCTGTGTATAGATCTAAATCCTTCATGGAATTGATGGGATAAGTATCTTCTCCTTTTTTTTCTTTTTTCTTTTTTTTTTTTTTTTTCTTTTTTGCCAAGTGAGCTCTGATTAGGATACAAAGTCAAAATTCTCCATCAAGATACAACAAATACTCTTATTAGCATGGATAGATCTCACAGCATTTGTATGAGAAAAAGCTGGACATCTAACGAGGTAAATTCTGGAGCTGTGTTTGTGTTCCACATGTAATTACCCTCCACAGGCCAGGGAAGCTGGCCAAGGGCACTGCTGTAGCTTTTTACAGCAGGTTATGTACTTACATTTTATATATGAATATCTAAAGATACTTCAGGGCACTACTGGAGAAGCAAACTGCATCAGTTGCTGTGCCAGCGGATATGCAGCTTCCATGGCTTCAGACAATGTTTTCTCTTTATTAGGAAGTTTTAAAAGCCCTGCATCCATTTCTACACTTTGGCTACACCACTAAAACCCTCAAAATACAGCACAGAGTGTTGGAGAGTGTAGATTAGCTCTGCTCTCACTCGTGCTCTTGGTGAAGGAGATCCCCCAGGCCATTTATCAGTGTTGTGAAGCTCCCACAGTGAGTGCAGCCAGCCATGGCATCCACTGTGCCAAGTGCTGGGTGTACCTGCCTTCCTGGAAGGGCTTGGGGCAGTGCATGAGCTCGTTACAGGGTTAGAGAAGCATTTTAAGGCTTTTTGCTGTTTCCATGCTCAGTCCGTGTCACTGGATGCTGGAGGCACTTCCACACTGCCAGCCCTGAGCCGGGATCAGTTTGATTCTTTCCCACTTTGAACATCAGCAAATATTCCAAAGCACATCCAAGTGTGGTGATACTGACTGAACCTTCTGTGCAATAACTGTGCTTTCAGATTAAAATGACTCTTCCATGCTCTTCCACTCCCTCCAGCTCCTGCCCCTCTCCACTAGCAGAGCTCTTGCCACTGCAGTTCTTCACCTCAGCTCTCACCTGCCCCCAGTGCCACTTTCTCTGTTACCTCCCTGGTTTACCCCAAAATGTGGGACTCACAGGGCTGCCCCTGCTCTGAGATGAGAGCACAGGAGCCATCCACGGGGCAGCAGCACTGGGAACCAATTTATCCTTGACAGCTCACCCAGGGAGAGACCCCTCAGCTGAAAAGAGAGGAGAGACACAGGCACACAAGGGCTGGAAAAGCACAAATTTTGTATTCAATTTCCTGAAAAGGGGCATGTGCAGGTTCCAGATAAGAATCATTGAATCATTAAGCTTGGAAAAGACCTCTAGGGTCATCAAGCCCAGTTATCAACCTTACAGGACCAGGTCCACCCCCAAACCATTTGCCTAAGCACCTCACCCATGTGGGTTTTGAACATTTATTATGTGTGACAGCAACCAGAGAGGGAAATATTTCACATCAGGGTGTACTGAACAATGTTTGATACTCAGCAGTCTACAGCCTATGGTTTAAGAAGACAACATCATTAAAACCAGAGGTTTAGACTGAAATGAATGCTATACATTATAGGAGTGTCCCCAGCAAGACAGGCCCAAAGGACTGCACTGAGAATGGGTTAAAATTTAGCCTGGATAATGATCTTCTGCTGCTATTAATCTAGTGTATGACACAGGAACACAGCACATAAAGTTACAGATTTTTCTTTTCTATAATCACAAAAGCAATAAAATGAGATCTCCCCAAGCTTCCTGTGTTCATATAAACGGAAAACAAAATTTTAAAAACAAATACCTATATTTGAGTTCCAATTTTTTTCAGGTAGGCTTCAAATCTTAGAAGTGTAAAATAATAAGAAATTATCTCCCAACAAAAAGAACTGCCTTTCATTGTTCTCCTTTTCACTTAGGGCCAAAAGGCTGCTGATGTTTCATTCATCTGCATCAAATCAAATTCGAGTGGGAGGCAGGGTTTATTTGCTTCCTTTTCTGCTAGGAAAGATGACCTGGTTATTGAAGATATATCTGTGGTAAAAAACTAAAATATAACTTCCTTGGTGCTGCTATTTTCCCACAGATTTCACAGTTCTCCCTTCCCAGGTTATTAAAATCTGCGTTTATGAAAACCTTAAGTGGAAATGCAAAATTAAAGAAAAACCTTTGTCTCATTCCCCTGTTATGAAGGCTAATTTAATTATTGTTTAATCTGATAAATAAGCAAATATTCATTGAATATCTAGTCATTGAATTGCCAAATAATTATGTATTGGGCTTAATTAATTTAGTTGTCTTCAATCTACCAGTCTTCATTTCTCTGCAAGATCATATCATAGCCTTCATCCTTTATCTACTAAATATTAGACATTTTAATGCTTGCCTTGTTCCACCCTATGTTCGGTATTGAGTTTTATTAAAGAAGGATAAAATGGGGCTTGCAAATATAAAATCTCCCAGGTTGCCCTTGGGTAAGTATAACACTTAAATGCAAGCGTTGTTATAACGAATCTGATAATTATACCACACACTAAAGGCAAGGTGGAGGATGGTGCAGGAGTGCCATAAATGCAGAGCTGCATTTTAGCTGCAAGGGCAGGGAAAGGTTCACTCTTGTCTGGCTGAATTCAGATTTGCCACAGCGAGCTGATGAACAGGCAGCCTCTCTCCTGACACGCTCCCTCTATAAACACCAACAGTTGGATTAACTTCAAAGTTGGCTCTTTTAAGCCTTAAATATATGTTTATGCAAGCAGCCACCATTTCCTGCACTAGGTGGGAAATGCTGCAAATGTTAGTTGAAAAAATAGCAAAAGCTCTTTCAGTTGAGCCAGCAACAGACACTTTCCAGCAGGTGTTTGATGGAGCTTTCAAGTCTCTTTGGTGCTGTATTTCCATGTTTTGAGGCTCCAGCAAAGTGATCAAAATATGTATATTACCTTGCTTAAAAACAAAACAAAACAAAGCAAAAAAAACCCCAAAACAACCTAAAAAGGAAATACTAAACCCACTGAATAGTTTGCATTTGCAGCAAATTACGATTCATGATATTCCTCCCTTTGTTTTGTTCATTTTCTGGCTTCTGAAAAGTAGGCATGCTGCTGCCTCAGTAATATTTACAGCACATGGTAAAACTGATTTCTCTGTGATCAAAATCCCTCATTTCTTACTTCCCTGCTTATTCTTAAACACAATATTGCTCTCAGTTAGGCTGCATAATAAAAGCATGTCTAATAACAGCGACTTCTTGTTTGTGTTCCTCACATCACTGACATTTAGAGAATAATTTTACAATGGCATAATGGGGTTCATGGAACATTTTCAATAACAGTAGATGGTCACATTTTCACTCCTACCTAGTATTTCTACTGCATTATACATTAATTATACCTTAATTAGAAAATTATATCAACTGGAGTAACAGGCTGTGTACTGCTTTTGCCTGGGATAGAGCTAATTTTCCTCATATAGCTAAGATGGGTCTGTGCTTTGGATTCCTGCTGGAAAGTGTTGATAGCACAGGGATGTTTTAGTTATGGCTGAGAAGCACCTACACTGTCAGGGCCTTTTCTTCTCCTCATCCTCTCCAGCAGCAAGGAGGGCTGGAGGGCACAAGGATTTGGGAGAGGACACAGCTGGGACAGCTGACCCCAACTGACCCAAGGGTGTCTCATACCCGATGGTGACATGCTCAGCTGAGGGAGAAGCAGCAAGGGGCACATTCAGAGTGATGGTTTGTGTCCCCAAGCCACCCTCAGGGTGATGGAGCCTGGCTTTCCTGGGGATGGCTGAACACCTGCCTGGACATGGGAAGTGAGGGATGAATTCTATGTTTTGCTTTGCACTGTGTGCTCTTATTTTCCCTACTAAACTGTCTCTATCTCAACCCACGTGTTCTCTCCTTGTTACTTTCCTGATTCTCTCCTCAGTTCCACTGGGGAGCAGCGAGCAGCAGATCTGTGAAACTGAGCTGCTGGCTGGGGTTGAACCATGACACCACGAGAAAGTGATCCTTTCTGGAAGCACAGCATGAGTACTTCCATCTGTAAAAGGGGCAAGATCAATATTTAATTACCTCATGAGGAGCTGGGAGAGCTGCCTAAGGATGCTATGTGAAGGGCCACTGACCAGTTAAAGAGAGAGCAAACTCTGCTCTTATTTAAGATGTGTCAACACCTCAGTCTGGAGGTGTGACTGGTGCAGCCAAGCCTGTGAGCCACCTCCCCTGGGAGCAGAGGTGACACTTTGGTATGGCCTTGCACAGCTTGAGGAGAGGTGTGAACATGAGGAACAGGCATGGTGTTAAACCACACTCCTCCTGCACTGCAGCATCAGCGCTGGTAGAGGTGCCATGAGTTACCCAAAGCTTCTGTTGCAACCTCATTCTGCTGGCAGGACTTATTTCTGGAACAATTCCAGATATGTCACAGAGTAATGCACATGAGAATTGGAAACAAAGCATTTATTGAGCTACATGGTTTATACACTGCTTTGTGTCCATAAACTAAGTGAACTATTTCTTATGTGCTAAAAATGTTCCGTGTGTCTTAGATGCTGTACACACAGCAGAGTAAGATATTATTTGAAACAAAATAAAAAAATATTTATACTTATCACATTTATAGACATCTTGAATTTCTTCTCTTCCTTCTTTGAAATTGTGGCTTATATTTGCAGTTGAAACATTATGCTAAATTCTCCTTGGCACACAAACTCATATCCTTTTACAAGTCAGTTGGCTGCCTTATAGTGCATCACTGTATTGGAAAATCACAGCTGGTGAGAACTGGCACATCGTGGAAAAATACAGAGCATTTTAGAGATATTTTAAATTCTGAAGTGGGCAGTTGGGGAAAGACAGTGGAGAACCCTTGTCAAGCAAAAACTGCATATGCAAACACTCTGCACCAGGAAACTCTGGTAACTCAAGAATGCTGCCTGCAGACAGTGTACTTTAACCCCCCACAGATAAATCAGTGTGAAATCCAGTCAGATCTGAAGGAAAGCCTCACCTTGGCATGCAGTGATCATCTTCCTGCCCCCATATTCATATACTGTGAAAACTCCAAGGCACTTCCATGTGTGGCACAGTCCAGGAGCAGTGTGGGCAGTGACTTCTTGTCTCAGTGCATCTCAGAACAGATGGAATCTGCAGCATTTAACATCTAACAGGAGATAGGGTGGAGTTACCTGTGCGTGAAAAACCTGAAACGAGTGACAAAGAAAAATATCAGCCAAAGTCTGGTCAGAAGCATAAGAACTGAAACAAAGAGGGAAAGCATCTGGTCTGCATTGTGAGAGATCAGTGTTCTCTAGTGCTGTTTCTTAGTGACAATGAGCAGTGGAGTTATGCTTGGAAGAGAGGTCAGATGATCAAAAGCCTGGTAGGAAAAGGGAGAAGTGTTGGCTGTCAATATTTCCAGTCCTGTCCTTCCTACAGCCAGCAGTGGCACTACCAACACCAGAAGGTCAAAATCTTGACTCTGGCAATGCTGTCTAGAAAGACTGGGCTGGTTGCATCTGTATAAAAACTACTATGAGGCCAAAGGCTCAATAAATTGATAATTTCTGGAGAAGCCATCATTCACATGACACCTGATGGTCACTCTGGACACATCCTTGTAATGTCCTTGTAATGTCTGGAATTCAGCCTCCTTCCTCAACAAAATTAAGCTTTGAAACCATTAGGATTTATGACGAGGCAGAGTGATTTTTGGCAGAGTTTATTTTAAAAAGAGATCCCTGACATTGCTAAGCAGGAAAGCAAAGCTCCATTACTATTAAAGGTAAACTGCTGTGTGCCCAGGTGGCTACAAAGGCCAAGAACATCCCAGGTCATAAGCCAACCACCTTTGGGCCAAGTAATGACCTCCAAAGAAACAAAAATCATTAACTGCCTCAGACAGAGCTCCTAGCAGCTTTTCACAGCCAGCAGGATCAGGACACTGGGGTCTGTCAGGTGTTTAGGTACAGTCCTGTTTTGTCCTGTTGGACAGAGCATTTTCACACAGAAAACCTTCCCTTGAACAGAAAAGGCCCTGAAAATAGAAACATGCATGTGGACCATTCATTTTTAGAACAGTTAATCACAACTGATCCTTACACAATGAATAGTAAATAAGAGTTATTTTTAATAATGAATAATGAGACTGAATTATAATGGTGTGTTTATTAGGCTATCAATAATTAACAGGGATTTGCCATTTATTGTAAATACTGTTGCTCTTTCTGTTGCAGCTTTGGATGGCACAATTTATATGGTAATTTTATATGAAACAGCACCAATTACAGCATGGCTATTACAATAGAGTAGAAACAAACGATGACTTTATCAGTTTTGTCAACTTTTTCATTTTATTCACTTTCAGCACAGCCTGCAATGTAAATATGATCTAGAGAAGGGAATAAAGAAGTTTTGTGCAAGTGTAATAACTATGGTTGGTAATTTAACTTCCCCCAGGCAATCACATGGCAGAAATAAATACAGTGGGACACAAATGAAGGCAGGCATGGAGTGGAAAAGAGGGTATCAAGGTTTGTTAACTAAAAATGCCACTAGTTAAAATAAAAGTTTGTATTTTTATTCATTGTATTACTTGAAGAGAATTGTCACTAAAAGCTGTCCATAGCATTTAATAGAGTCTCAAAAATGTCAGGAAACACAGCCCATCTTTAAAAATATTTAAAAACAATTCTACAATCCTGTCAGAATCTGCAGCTTTGATATTAATAATCAGTGTTTTCAGAACTGCCTTAGATGAACCTGGGTGGCACACAGATGGCAAGCCATTTACATGATAAAAAGGAGAACTGGCCCATCTCTGGATCCCTAGGGAGTGCTGTGACCCATTAGCAGAGGAAAGATGACCTTTACTGAATAATAATTGAGAACTATTACTAAGATAATTACAAAACTAATTGACTGCCAGAAGGCCTAGACCTTGGCTCTCCAATTTATACAGCAACTGCTGGTTATCTGTACAGAAAAAAAAAAAAAAAAAAAAAGGGCTAAGGGTTCACAAACACCATAACCTCAACATCTGCCTGCCATCTAAAGATAATGATCTGGTATTAATTAATTTGAACAGTGCAGTCATTGCAGAGGTAAACTGCATCACAAATCAGACACTTAACATAACCTGAAGTTATCATGTCTCCATCCAGCCTGTATTGACAGGAAGAATGCTCTCAGGTAAATTAAACTGTTGCAGGTCACAACATGAAAATGAATTAAGTTAATTCTCTTTAACAGGGAACATGATTGTGACTCTGTGGTGGATGCTTCACCACTTAACATGATAAAAGCTTTTTAAAAGATGTTTTGCAAAATGCTCCTATCGTATAATTTCACAGTGCACACACCTGCAACTGTTTTTTCAGTTTCTCTCCTCTGCAGGAGGGAGGAGACAGTTGGATTTTCAAAAGAGGGATTTCAGGGAAGAAAACTATTAAAGGATGTTTGTGGTGAGACATCACCAATTCTCTATGGGGGAAATCCTGGGCATCACTAAAAATCCATGCAAGATTCTCCTGGGCTTCTCCCATGTCTTCTACAGGGATATGAGATATAAAAAATACAGTCAACACACCATATGTGTTACTGATTGGATTTCCAAAATTATCCTTCCTTACATGTGAAGGATATTTTGAAGCAGCTTTCAAAAGCAGAAGGATTTAAGAACTTAGTGCCAAGTTTCACACCTGGGAACTGATATTTGGGAATGTAGAACATCAGAAATACCTGGAACTCTAAAAAAAATCTTAGCTAGCCTTCCTCCTTATGATGGAAACA
This sequence comes from Pycnonotus jocosus, assembly GCA_013400435.1. NCBI lineage: Eukaryota > Metazoa > Chordata > Aves > Passeriformes > Pycnonotidae > Pycnonotus > Pycnonotus jocosus. The sequence goes on along the minus strand of VWYP01029196.1, from coordinate 332,627 downwards.
GCTGAAATTACTGTGACAAATGCTTTGGATAAAATGTTCTTTCACCTAAAATCTGCTTCTTGATTTTTAACTCCTCTACTGAGTCCCATAGTTGGGATTCTTTGAGGACTCTCCACTAAAAGGAGTGTTACAGGTAGTCATTCTTCAAGGGAGATAATTTAAATCACAGCATGAAATTTATATAAAATTCAATTCACATTTGAGACCTGTAGTAAAAAAGAGCTGCCAACACTGACAGTATGCTTGTTCTGCATGACAGAAATGCTAATAGAGACAATTTCAGACCCAAGAAGTACCTATATAATAGCATGTGGTGGAAAAAGGAGATAATGCACTCAATTTACAAAGAGATGTGTGAGTTAGGATTCAAATTAATGAAGAGTTTAAAAAAAAATTAACTGCACTCCCAGGTGAGCCATCTATCACCAAATTCAAACACGTGAGACAACTGGGACCTGAGGACACTTGCTCTGAATTCAGGAGTCCCACCAGCTGGCAGATCATACCCACAAAATGGATTGGTTTGGGATTGAAGGTTTAGATTAGTCTTGATTGATTGATTGATTGGTTATTTCTTTCTTTTTCTTTTTTTTTCACAGCTCTACTTTTCAAGGGGAAGTGTTTTGGGGGAAGTAAAGCACTGCTGGCATTTCTGTGGGAGTTCCTGCTTCTTCACTTTGTCCTGACTGGCACAAATTCTGCATCAGGAGCAATGAGTGCATGGAATGAGGGCTGATAGCAGCCCTGACCATGAGAACTTCCTTACAGACAGTCAAGATTTGGGAAAAGTCAATTGTTAATGATCTATCCATGTTCAAGTTTGGAGTAATCAAAGCATGGCATCCTCAAGACCTGTCATCAGAGATTAGACAGGAAAGTTTCATTCTGGTATAATGCCTTTGTTTACAAGGGCCCTGGCTTAGAAGACAGCATCATTTTATTAAAAGTCTTTGACAATTTATTCCTGTGAGCACTCCACCGTCAGTAATTTATTACGTTTTTCTACCAACTTGATATAAATAAAATCTGGGAAAAAATAGTGAATATATGAATAGATGAATATATTCTCTAGGAGAAAGGACATCAGTGGCAATCAGAAATAGGAAGAAGATAAATGATAAATGAAGATAATGGAAGATAAGTGTCTCGATGAGACAAAGTGAATCAACCCAAAAAGTGTTTGAAAGAGTGGAATCACATTCTGGTAGGAAGAGCTGATGGATGAAAATGCAGCAAGGCATAAGAGGGAAGAATGGGGATTAGGGCAGAGTAGGTGCACACATTTTTGTATTAAATCAGCACTGCAACAATAGCTGACACTCCTCAGAAAATAATCCTCTGAGTTCCTTTACAGGGCATTTTGGACACAGTGTCTGGCCTAACCCCACCCCACCAATTTGTCTGAACACTCTCACTGTCACACATCCAGCTCCATGCAATTTCTGATTTGCCCAGGGACAATAAGGAAAGTTTAAATCAATGTATGCACTGTGTCCTTGGCATCAGGAAAGCATCTTGCTCTGGGATTGGAACTATTGCAAATGTCTGGTGGCACTTCCTGCCCAGTGACTTGTGGGGACTCTGTGCTCAGAGATTGACACTGAAATCAGTCCATCCTCTGGGGGTTACACATTTGTACTGTAATTCATCCTAGAAAGATTTGGGTTTTTTAAATTTCCTGTCAATCACCCTATTCCCATCAATAACCCCTGTGATATAATATATTTTCAAGCAGTTTTTCCTCAGAAGACTCAAGCTGTAGGATGGCCCTTCTGCAGCTTTTCACTGTAGTAATTGTAGTAGAGATCAACAGAATTGGATGCTGTTCTGTCACCCTTGACTGGGCTCCTGGTGTTAATCAGGAGTTGGAAATTGCACATTCAGATGGATTTAGAGACATATAGTATGTGACAATTCAGCAAGCAGTAAAGAGCATTGTTTTGAATTCTTAAAGGTTAGTGATGCAAGCTGCAGAGACTAAAGATTTTTGAGCCTTGAAAGAAAACCAATTAGGTGTAGGAAACAAACACATTGCAGTAATGTAATCTATATTTTCATACATTTAAGGCCAGGAGAAGAGATTAGTTCATCTACACTGAGTTTTTGTTTCAGATACTTATATTCCATCCAATTACCTCGGATATTGAGCCCCCCATTACTTGTGCTCAGGCAAAAAATGACTTTCAGAAAGTATATAGACTGTATTTGAAAGTCTCCAGAGATGAGGTCTACCATTTTCTACCGCAGCTTAGCCTGCCCCAAAGTTTAATTACCATCTCTGTGAAACAGAGAGAAAAAAGCAACAGCGAGTGCTTTATTTCTAATTTGAAATTGCCTTGCTTTAGCTCCCAGCTACTGGTTCTTGCTATATATTTTTTTGGTAGATTAAAGAATCCTGTAGTATTTCATGTTTTCTTCACAGAAAGGTGTTTATACAGGCCTAACTTTCTTTTTTTATGAGCTCAACAGAAATCTCCCACTGGAATGCATTTTCTCTGCCCTCCAAAACCTTCTTGTACCTCTACTTTGTACATATCTTTTTTTTTTTTTTTTTCCTGCAGCAGAGATAGCAGGAACATTCCCAATATTCTGCTATTCATCTGCAACGGTTAGAGGCTTTAATATCACCATACTACTTTAAATTCTGTTTTTATCCATAACCTTAAAGGAATTTTTACCATAATGAAAACTGAGCAAATTTTGCCATTGAAATCATGAGGGAAAAGAGATGAGGCATTAAATGCAAGCCAATGTACTGAAGGAAGCAAAAATAATAGGTCAGATTTAGAGCCCAATGGGCCAACCTGCAGAGAGAGCTGCATAAGCAGCCCACACATTACAATTTTTTTTCCATAGTACTGGAAAAAAGCATTGCCTCCTTACAGGAAAAAACATGCATACATTTTCAGCAAATCACATCTTGGAAAGATCTAGAAAGGGAGGAGGAGAAATATAGCTGAGTTTAACACATTATGGCTATGATAAAGGCTTGTTTTTGCATTTGATATTGTGGTAATAATGGTATCTTTCTAATACCCCAAGAGCTGAAGGGATGATCAAATAAATCCCCCATTCCCCAACAGCCTAATGAAGACTTTGAAGGTGGTCACAGTACTGACAATCAATCATCATTTGCTAAGACTCTTTAGAAACATGAACACTTCAGCTTTTCCTGCCATAAATGGTTAAAACACAAAATTTCTGGGAGGGAAGGTGGGGAATTCATAGAAGCAGAAACAATTCTGAAGCTTATGAAACCACAGCTTAATTTTAATGGAATACAGTCAATTAAATAAACATCATAGAAACATAACAAACAATGCAGGTTACAAATCTTGTTAGCTGTGAATGCATTACACATTTGTTAAGATGACCTTGGTTTGTGTGACACAAACTGGGCACCAGATGGACAGCTGCCTGAGGGAATTGTTTTTTCTGCCAAAATACCAATATTCAAGTCAATTTTCATACTTTCTTTCTTTCATTCTCTTTCTTATGGATTTGGACTAGCATAAGTTCTTTGTTATTTTTCATAATCGCTTTTCTCCTTGGGCACCCTTATGCTTATTGGTTTGTTATATTGGTCTCTATCTGTGCAATGATCTGTGTTTCTGTGATTTCCATGGATTTATTATTCTTACAAGAATCAGCTTTAGTTCTGCAACTGTCATGCTTCATTTCTGTTAGAAATCTTAAACATCTATGTATATTTCTTATGGATTATGAGTCACAGTCCACAATTATAATTCTGAGCTTATAAAAAATGAAATGATGTGTGACATACAAACACGACACATAAAACATTTTAAAAAGATCCTTAGTTTACTTTTATAACCTGTAACTGCACTTCTAGCTAAGCTGCCAGTCAAAGACTTAAATGCTTGGGTTTTATCCCTTACATGGCCAACAACACAATTAAGTGAAGGCAAACGAGTATCTCCTCAAATCTGATTCAGATTAAACAAAAAAAGAATTAGGGATCACTCCAGGCTTATTCAGAACACAATCAAAGTTCAAACAACATGACAACAAAGCCAGTCTGCTGAGAGGTGCTTTGTCTGGGGAAAACAATTTTCTGCACATCCAAGTGCATGGGGTCTACATGAGTGCAGCCCAATTATCTTTTATAAGCTGTGTAAAGCTGAGGGTAAGGAAATTAAAGTTTTAGGAATAGTCCAGATAGGGTATGAAATATGCTTTTCATTTAGGATAATAAAATCATGTTCACAGAAATCCACCGAAAAAGATGGCTGAAAAGGCAACAGAAGGTGTAGCCACGCAGAGCAATGTGCAAATTTAGTTTGTTCATTTGTTCAGGTGCACAGTAAGAGGAAAGCTCATCACTATGCCAACCCTGGGGCACTGCCTCTTCCTTCTCAAGGTAATTTGGAATCCTGTTTCTATGAAGAAGCTGTGACTCAGTGTTTCATTGGCATTTTTATGCCTTTGCTGTATAAAAATACTGATTTCAGTGATTGTTCATACAACAGCCTGAGCTCTCTGAAATCAATCTTTTCTTGTAATATCCAATAACAGCTTTCCCCAACAGGCATATTTAATTTTACCAAATCCCACATCAGCTGAAGCTCATTTCTTTCCACATACAAAGCCCAACAAAGACAAATTTCTTACTTTGTGTTCTGATTTGTGTATTGAGACCATAACTCATTTTTGACCAAAGAAGCAAAGCCAGAAGTCCCTTTTATTTTTTCATTAAATTGACCCCAAAACTTCCTAAGCACTGTAACAGCCAGTCAATAAAACCTGAACTAAACAGTTAATTTGTATTAAGAATTGAGAAAAATATGTATGTCACCAATGTAAAGCATTTGCAAGCTCTTACTTTTGCTGCTTGGACATTTGCAGAACATTTGGGTGCTGAGATGAACTTCTGCACCTCTTCTGGCACAACTCTCCCACATGGACTCATTTTTCTGGGGAGCAAAACACAAATTCACAAAGTGCTGGACCTAACGAGGCTGAGTAACCCACACAGAGCAGCTGGAGAGCCATGAGTGAACCATAAAACTGGAGAAATCACTGAAAATTCATGTTTGTCTTGAGGCAATAGCTGAGGCAAACATAACCCTGTGTCATTGTGCATCCCAGGCACTGTAGGAACAAAAGGAATCTCCCAGCAGTCTCACAGTGCAATGGTTTCCCATCTCTTTCTGCTTTCCCTGCCTTCTGCACCACTGCACAGCCCCAGGGGAAGGATGATCAAGTAGGAGCTGGCTTTTCCCCAGGAGAATCCCAGTTTAAAACCCACTCAGACAGTCTTTCCTCAGTTCATGGCAAAACCACAAGTCTACAGGGTGCAATACATTTGACAACTACTAGAAACAAAAATTAGAATTTTTTTTTTTTTTTTGCCTTTCAAATTATCTGTGTTGGATCAGACTGCAGAATTGGTTACCATTTGGTTTTGGTAGGAAAGCAGCTGGAAGGTAGTTAATATTGACTGATTTTTTTGCAGTAACTTCTCATTTCACAGTTTCTGAGCACAAAATCAAGCCATTCCATGAAATAAAAGATCTGATGATAAAACCCATTTAAAACAACCTTCTGTCTGTTGAAGCAACTGTTGAAGTTAATTAAAATAAAGCACCCAGCTTTTGACAGAACAAGCTGGTGGCCTCTCAGCTTTTGGTTCCAGCATATACAGAGGAGCAGATTCCAGAGCCTGGCTCTGCTGCCTGGATGCAGCAATCCCTCACACCAACATGAGGGATAAAGCACCAGGCTTGATGCTCTTATAATGGGATTTAACATGAAAGGAAAGCTCTCAGGTGCCTCTGGTTGCTATGAAACCATTGACATTTTCTGTTGGAAGGTAATTTGTCCTTTAGTATAGTACTAAATTAGAAAGCAAGTAAATGGTGTGTGTGCAATGTTGAGGATCCTAATTGCTTTTGAATGGAAGGTAACACCACCTGAGCAGACCAAAAAGCTTATTGTTGTTTCTCCCATAGTCCAGCAGCAGCAGTGAGTCTGAGATGGCCACTCTGGCCAGGAGATCCCTGTGCAGTAGAGCTGCCCTCCTGACATTCACATCCTTTCCCACCAGATCAGAACCTGGCCCAGAAATTATTAAGCACCTTTGTGTGAATAATGCAGTAGTCAAACAAAGACTTCAATAAAGTCCCAAACATACATCTAGGTGAGATTGTGAGGTTTCTCAGAAATATCATTAAGGAAGGCTGGAAAAAGAAAGGTTAAGGTTGGAAAAGACCTTTAAGATCACTGAGTCCCATCAGTAACCCAGCTCTGCTGGGTTCACCACTAAAGCAGGTCCCAGTAGGAAAGGAGCAGGCTGGAAATAAGAGCAAGAAGCTGAGCAGACTCCTTGGCTCAGGCAGGCCTGATTCTAGGGGAAGCTAAGGAAACCTCCTTCCAAGATCACCCCAAAGTTAATACCATCAGCACAAAAACGGCCTTCAAAAAGGATCTGGAGAGTCCAGCATGAGTGCAATCACTCTCCTAACAAAAACATTTCGTTTTCACATTCCTCTGTAATAGGCTAACAGCTTCCCACACAATCAGCAGCTCAGATCACAGACCTGAGTGTGAGAATGATCCTTTCCCCAAAGTAGTTATTGGCTGCCTGGGTCTCAGAGCAAAATCAGGTTGTAAAGGTAATCAGGATAAACAAATAGACACCAAGATTTCCTCTGAGCAACAGGGCAGCAAAGCATGTTTGGGCATTACACAGCTGAAGAATATTATTGGGTCATAAATATAACAGGACAGCATTATTTTGAAAGTTTTCTTGGGTTTATATGAATAATAATACAGAATATTCTTTTGTATTCCTTTCCTTTGTGCATTGAATTCGGTGTGTATTACCTCCACATGAATAATGCAATCTAGCAAAATTGATGGCACAGTGCTTTTGTTAAAGCAGTTATGAAATGAGAAAACAAAATCTACAAGGAAAAGTTATGAAAAAAACAACATTTCTCCAGGAATAAAAAGATGAAGTTGCCTGACCGTTTACATTTGTCTCCTGTGTCATGAATATTAGATCAGATTCTTTTTATTAATCCATTGATAGTTTTGTAAGGCAGCTCATTTTTGATAAACTCTGTCAGGGCTGCTGTAAATACAAAAAAGATTTATGAATTAATTTTCATACGTAAATGACAAAATCTTTTGATACATTTGAAATATGTGCCTCGCAGTTAAAATAGATGTATGTGCATGCATACATTTGTATTAATTTAACATTCAGATCAGCTTGTTCTTTTAGAACACGGCTTAATGTCAACTCTGTTTTTCTGGGGGAAAAAGCAGTAAACTAAAAAGGTAATTGACATTGAGGCCATACTAAAAATGAAAGATGTGGACAATCTGTGATCTGGGGATTGTGTTGGACTAAAGGTGTAGTGGGTTTTATTTCAAAAGCATTTTTGTTTTCAAGTACCAACGGGTTGTGCAGCCAGCATGCTATAAAAACACAGATATCTACAGCTCATTATTATTATTCCTTGAATTGTCTTTATAGATACAAGGCCCAATCACGAACCCATTAGGCTAAAAATAGCATTAAAAAAAGCTCTAAATCAGTCTGAATTGAAGTGTACATGTAGCTCACCACAGCCCTGAATATCTGCATAAAGCCAGAAATACCTCTAAGCAGCAAATCACAGAGTGATTCAGCCCCTCCATTTCCTTCCTTTCCCAGTGAGACAGGGGTTGTGATGGGACTGTCACTGCCTGCATATGCTGGAAAGGCAGTCAGCTGAAATCAAATTTCTCTTCACTTCCTGCGTACCACAGCAGTGACTTGGGTACCAGAGTGTCTGTACTGACACCCCAGAAGTGTGGCATCCTCCTCTTTCTCTGCATCTTTCAGGCATTTTACAAAGGAAACTCAGGATCATTCTCTTGATTCTGCAGATGGGAAGGTCAAGGTACAAAAGCATGGAATGACTTGCTCCAGAAGGATGGATGCCTTGTCTTTTTCGTGGATCATTAGTTAATAGAATATAACACAAACTTGCTTAGTCCCTTGACAAGAACATTTTTAGGTTCTACAAGTGAGAGATGGAATTAACCAGCTCCTTGCTAGACAGAAAATGAGGCAGGGATAATACTCATGATACCATGATTCTGGATCACCTTTTTGTAATCACTGTACCTGTCTGGCACTCTGTTTATGGTGTGCTATTTGTGTAAACTCCCTGGAGAAGAGGTTTTTAATTGTGACACCACCCACAGGAACTATTGATTAATTAATAAAAATCACTGAGTAAAAAATATGCAATATCCTGTGAGAAGAAATAAAACAGATTGAACTTCTTAATTTGCTGTGTGTTTCATCCTCATTTTCTGGGATTGGAATAACTTCCAAAAGCTCAGAGAGCATTTTAGCCACCCTTCCTGGTCTGTAGTGTGCCCTCACATTCTCTGCACACTTTGTGCTGTGAATTATTCTGCTCTGACTCAGCTTTAACATACCTACAACCTGTGGCTTGGCATAGGGGGGTCAGGCCAGAGGCCAGCAGGGTAATGGGATTTGTAATTCTAAAGGATCTTGTTCCATCATATGAAATTGCTTCACAAATGCTCCTGTTTAGCAGCCTGCAGTCATGTACTAGAAAGCTAAGTAATACCTGAGAGTGATGTAAACCAGCTTGCTCTGCACTAAATCTGGGGTTGCACTTGATGTAGTAACTGCATTGTTTTAAATAACAGCATAACACCCCTGTTACATCCTACAGAAGATCAGAAATACCTCTGTACATGAAGAGAAAGTAATAGATACACCTAATGAAAATATCTAAATACGAAAGTCAACACAAAAACTGGTAGATGAGGTAAACATTTTTGCATTCAAATAAGAAGCTTAGACACACTAATTAAAAGATTCTTTTCTACATGTACTGTATATTTTACATCAGCTGTGTCCTGAAGCCAGACTACAAGTCTATCAATAAAGGCATTTGTCATGTGTTTACAAAATACATCCCCCAAGCTTATTTGGATTACATGAATCCTTTTAAGGTTATACAGAAATGTGGCATGTGTAGGCAGACATATTGACAAGCCATGTCCAGGAGCATTAAAAATAAATAAGCAAGGGAAAAGATAAGTACAGAGAAGGATTTTGTACGTCCAAGTTAATGCAGCATGTCAGGGAGCTGATCCGTCCTCCACCCTCCCACAGATTGAACCATATATTATTTCTTAGTACTAACACAGACAAGTATTTCATTATGACTCTTCATTATAGTCTCAGAGAGACTTTGCCAACTGTGCATCACATTCTTCTGCTCTGAAATATATTGGCTTCAATTCCTTTAGTTGTAAAGCATGCTTATTGACACTATATTTCTTCTGTTTATTTACCTCATTACTCACTTATGTTACTCTTCTCATGGTAGTCTGACTTATATTGATAATTTTTACTGTAAAATTGTACAAGCCATTCATGCCAAGACCTGCTCTTGTAGTTGGCTGCAAAAACTGAGTAAGAAACTCTCAGTTCAAATCAAAATACTCGGTAATGCAAAAGACATAAAAAGCTTGTAGAATACCTGTTAGCTTAATTGCTAGCCAAGGTGGTGGGGTTTGCAAAGTCCTACCCTCTTTAAACAGACAGTAATAAGAAAAAGAAATAAATACATACAATAAGTAATGAAATAAAGATTGATAAATGTTATTTTGTGTTAGAAAAAAATTCACAGTTTTATGAGGCAAAAAAAAAGGGAATAAATAGGAAAGCTATAAGAAATTAAAAATAGTTTGAATAAATCTTACTTCCTTATTTTTATAATATTCAAATATTTCTGTTGGCAGCTGGCCAAGAAACCAGACACATATTTTGTCGATGTCAATAAAAGTACTTGGGCTAAATTCTGGTTTAGTCCATGTCAGAACGTGGCCCAGCATCCACTTTAGCAGAGCTCCACCAATCTATTCCCCAGGTGACTCAATCCAACCTGTGCAGTACCCTCAGGACATTGTATCACCTGCAAGCTGTGTCTGGGAGATGGAGGAGGTAAAAGCAGAGCTCTAATGAGGTTTGAGCTGGGTGGGCTTTCACTTCAGGAGGTGGTTTAGTTCTGTGTTTCACCACAGTGTTAAGGAATACACAAAAAAGCACATTGGTGGTTTACAAAATGCATCTCTCCTCACAGTGTTCACAATGTTATTTTGCTGCTCCAGGAGCTCTAAAAGGAGCACAGAGAGAGAAGGGGGTGGGAGAGCTGGAACACTTCTATTAACCTATTAACTCACAGCCCCCCAGGGCTTGTTCATCATGGTGCCTATCAAAGTGTCAGTCTTTTCTATTACCTTCTCCTTCAGAAGATGTCTGTCTATCATTGTCATGCTCTTCCAGCAGGATTATCCATCATTTTGGGTGAAACCAAATCATTCATTTTCATGGCTGTCGCTGTTAGCGAGCTAGGATGGGGGGAAAAAAAAGTGTTTTATTCAACAAAAGATAAATGATGGAATTTCACTCTTAATCATTTTCTTTTATTACTTAATCCAAAAGGTTGGGAGGAGGCTCTGCAGTTTATTATAGCACCAGTCACAGGCACCATTATATTTCAGGGTGTAGCAATACATCCTGCTTTCCAGCAGCTTATAAAACCAGCCATAAACATTAACTCCAGGCAAGAGTTTGTCACACTGCTCTTGATTCAGAGCAGAGCTTGACTCCTGTGGTTAGCACTGGGATATCCCTCCCAGGGTTTTTCTGAGCTAGGCTGAGATAACTGGAAAGCACCATGGGTTGGTGTGATGAGCTGCAGCCTCGTGCTGTTGGACCAGGGGTGGCCTGCAAGGGATTTCACCAACACCAGTTCTGCCAAAATATCAGGCTCACAGCACCTTCATCTAGGTTATTATGATTTAAATTCTGTCTTGCAATGAGCAAGACAACACAGGGCACACCCTTCCTAGCGACAAAATTTTCAGAATTAAATGCTTAAAGCAAAATGATCGTGTTGTTTAGCCCCATCAGCCTCAGCCATTAAACAAGGTGGATAGAATAATACAAGGTGAACCTTCTAGAAGTTTGGACATACTTGTTTTTCACTGTTCATTGCCCTAACACACTTTTTGTTATCCACATAACTGCTAAAGTTCTCAGATGGATTTATACTGAAATGTGTAGATATTTCAGAAAATGTATTAAATAGGGAAAACAGCCTATTGGATATTAATGCCCTGCAGAAGTCAGTCTCAAATCTTGATAGTGTACGAATTAAGGGGTTTGTGTAAAGCAGAATTATGAGTCTCTGCTTTTGGCTTACTCCATGTTGAATAAATTCTCATCAGTTCTCAAATTTTTAATGGGAATCTTTATATTGACTCTCCAATCACAGAAAACTAAGATCCTGTTGCCTCTATTCCTCCACAAATAACCACCAACTTTACATATTCTGCTCCCTACCTCTGCCTTGGCTTATTCTTATTCTTATTACTTTTAGAAACATAGTGATCCTGAGATAACTTCTGCCATTTTAGATTTGGTAAAAACTGGCTGCACATTCAGAATTTATTAACCATTGGTATGCAAGCAGATTCAAAGAGATTAAAACTAGTCATGGGCAAAATACTTGAGGTGGAGTGGTAATCATAGTTGCTGTAATTATGGGGGGAAAAAGTATTATATAGAGGAAGAAAATATCAGAACATTGTGACAGTAAGGGCAAACAGCCTAAGCACAGTGAATGCCTGGCAGCAGGATACCCTAGTCCTGGTAAATTCCTTCTCCTACCGTGTTCTGATTGAAAGATTAGTAAAGTAAATGAGGAATCATCTTTTCACTCCACTGGGATTTGGATTAGGCCATGGGGAAGAGAAGGAGACACTGGCTAAGTCTACATGGTGTCTGGTGTAAACTCCTCACGTTCCCAGCTGGGCACAAGAGAGCTCCAGAGCTGAGCCCCGTTAGCAGGGCACAGAGCCTGAGCTCACAGAGCCTCTGGAAAGGCAGAGTGAATTATCTTGAATTCCAAAGAGCTCTGCTGCAGCCACAAGGCTCCTGGCCAGCTTGGCACTCCAACCAAGCAAACATCACATCTGCCTGGTGAAGTGCTGCAACATCTGCCTGAAAACTCCCATGTAAATAAACCCATCCCTGTGCAGTTACAGTCATGGAACATCCCTCACAATCTCAAATGTGACTGCACTGCAAAAACCCCTAAATATTTGTACAGAACTGGAGCTCAAGAAATAATTACTTGGCTAAATCTTGATAGTGTGGAGATGATGTCTCATTACTCTGCAAAGTCAATTGCTCAAGTACTACTAAAGACAGCACTTGAGAAACATTGAGTGTCTTCTCATAATCACACTCCCAAGAGCTGCATTTGTCAGTGCTGTCCATAAGTGGTTCCAAGATAATTGTGCTAACCTAATAAAACCATATGTCAAATCCCACAGAACACTTGAAAATCAACTGGCGCTCTTAAAATGCAAAATTTGGATTTTTTTAAATTAAAACTGGTACTTTCTACCTTCTCAGACTCCCTTCCCTCCCCAAGAATGTGCACATTCAATGTGATAGGTGTTCATTCTATAGCAACATCAAAGGACCTGTGAAGGTTCTTATTTTGAAGGTGCTGATTATACAGCCTCTGATCTCAGCATCCTGGTCCTTTCACCTTCCTCTCAGTGGAGGGTAAGGAGGATTTTTTTCCTACAGATATCCACAGGTATTGAAAGGATTCACCTTATGCTTTTGAACCCAATGACCACCATAAATCTCCTGCAGAGCCATGTATTTTCTGGGAGGAAGACAACTACATCCTCCCTTTCCTAATTATATTTTTAAAATAAATTCTGAGAACATTTGGAATGCCTCCTTTGATTCTTTCAAAATTTGTTACATTTTCCTTACTTTTGTTTCAGCAATAGCACTCAGTAATACCTACATTGTAAAATTACACCAAAATTACTGTCCAGTTTTAATACTATCAAGGACAATAAAGCAAAACTCTGCAGGAATCAAGGTGAATACACCTCCACTGACTCATCAGGTGAACCATACCCCTGACAAGCAGCACAAAGTGAAGATTCACCTAAATTCTCCCAAATCATTGCCAATTCTGCCTAAAAAGGCATAGTTCCCATCCCCAGCTTCAGGCTGGCAATCCCAGGCACAGAATTCTACCACAAGGCAATGGGATCTGGTCTGCTCTTGGCTCATGCAGTAACAACATTCATAAGGGTGGTAATTTGCACCCACTGATAGGCAAAAAGAGTGGGAACAGTGTGGGATAAATGCTGGTGGAGTGTTGGTATCTATACCCATGCTGGCCCATGTGCAGTCAGTCCCAGGGGCTGTGCATGGGATTTGGGGATTTCCCCACAGTTCTGGTTCCAGCACACCCAGAGGCAGCTCAGATCCACCCACCCTGCACACACACCACGTGCAAAAAAAGCCTTTCTGCTCTCGGCCTTCAGCATCACATAAAAAAAGAGAGACAGCAGGTTTTCTAGGAATCTGATTTACTTGCAGTTAGGTAATAGATTTTGGACTGTAACTGGGATAAATGTCAGGAAGTTTCCACCAAAACTTTTCATAAGATCTGTTCACTTCTCTTTAAAATGTAGGGGGAAAAACTCTCAAGGAAAGCTGCCTTGAGTCAAGGGAATGTGCTTGGAGAACACCAAAGGCTTGCATTTGGAGGACACCAAGTCCACCTTGCAGTGCTGTGATCCTACAGCACCTTGAGAAAATCAACTGCTCATCAAAAAGGAATTCCCATCTGCAGGCACAGCAAAACAGGAAAGTGTTACACTCCAATTCACCAGACACATCCCACACAGATGAAGATCACAGATGGTAAAGTTTCAATCAGATATAGGTGTTCTGGGTATTTGCTGCTACAGAGTAAATAAAAATCATATTAAACTAGACAAAAGGAGCTGACAAGGAACGTATTAAACTTAAGCAAACCCAGCAATGATGATAGAAATGGATGTGGATTCTGAATTTCTGAGATAATTCAGTGGTTCCTATAACCCAGGGAAAAAAATGGCAATTCATTAATAGCTTCAAAAGACACCATTTCTATAAAGAAAGCTCGTGGATTTTTAACTGCTGTTCATAAAAATAAGGGACTGTAGTCATTCACTTATCTTTTGAAACTACTGGTTAGAATGAGAGCAGGGATGGATATGGCCAGAAGGGCCTAATTTAAATAATATTTAAAAGAAATCAAGATTTATTTCCCGTAAGTAGAAGAGATGCCTTTTCCTTGTGATGTTTCCTATTCTAAATGCCAATTCAGTCAAGTTCATGAAAAACAGGCAGCTGAACTAGCAAACTTTTTCTTTAATTATGAGTACAAAGTCAGTTGTTCACTGTCAGAAATTTAATTACAATTAGAGACACTGAACATCAGTGGAACATAATTTCTGTTTGCTGTTCTAAACAGATATAATAAAGGAAGCAAAATCTTCCTTTTTCAAACAAGCCTGGAACTGAGTTTGTCCCTGATCAAAAACCAGAGAGACTTGACCTCCTCTCTCACCACTTCCCTCAAGAGGGTTAGAGTAAAAAAATGAAAATCAGATGAAACATCACTCTGAGCCATAAGCCTCATTCTCTTACACCCTGAATAGGTGACACAGGGCCACACACGTCCCTTTTTGGGGTCTGACAAAACATAACAGCCTCCCTAGGAGCTGATGTCCCCATGGATGGGCCTCTGAGAGGGAAAAGGGGAATCTTCTCTCCTGCCTTTCATTTTTCAGCTGAGAAGTGGCAATCGGGACCCGGCACCAGCACAAATTTCTACTGTTTATATAAATGAGGGCAACAGCTATGGAACAGGTTGCAAGGGTTTACAGGAGCACAATCAGAACGATTAAATGCCTGATCTGGCACTCAGGATGCGGTATCTGTGCACACACACAGGGCTGGGCATTCTCTCTCACCCTTTGACACATCACCCAGCCCTGAGCAGTGCCAGCATTCCACCTTTTCCAGCTGATAACGGGGGCTGGAAAAGTGTGCCCCGGGGAGGCACCTTCGGGGCAGACAGGGACAAATCCCTATAAAAATTAAGGGAATGGGAGGGATCTCTGCATGAATTTTGTTCCTTCAGCTTCTCCAAAGTAAATTAGAGCTCTTGGTCCCTGCCTTCCAGGGAGTTTGCTCTTCTGTTTCAAAGTTCCTTTGAGTTACTTTCAATAGTGGAGTTCTTTGAAGAAGGCTCTAAAACACTGCCCTTTATAACTGAAAATATAAAGCTGTATATCAAATTATTTTCAAAAAAACCCCTCAGCTTAGCATGGTCTTTTCCTTCTCACCACAGTATTCTACTTTCTTGTCAACAGTATCTCTTTTTACTTCTTTTATTCTGCTCTAAACTATTTTATTTCTATGGTGTTTCTATGTAGTAGCCCTAGTTATATTTTACTGTTATACATTTTTACTACACCCCACAACTCTCTACAAAATCATTTTATGCAACACTTGGGTGTAGCTACATATAACACTTAGATTAGGTTTTCCCTCTCATTGTGTATTCTGCCTCCAGCACTGTGCAATGCACAGGGATTGTCAAGATTTCCATTGACTTAAATGAGAGCTGGAGAATGCCTGTAACTGCTGAGTTTGAACTTTGTTTTGGTATTTTGCCCAAGTGTAAAGAATTTAATTTTAAAAAACTCAAAATCAAAGAAACAAACAGCAAAAAAGTCCCTCTGCTCTTCAGATAAGGTGT
>VWYP01029196.1:305161-316905 GCA_013400435.1 Pycnonotus jocosus | reverse complement strand
TTTTTTTTTTTTTTTTGAACTAGAGATTTACTTTCTCATTGTTAATGTACTGATGGCAATGGAGGATTTAAAAATAATCTTTCCTCTACCACCCTCCCACTCATTTTATAAACAGGTAGCAGCTACTGTAAATTTCTGTCACTTTTCAAATAACAAAGGATAACCTCCTAGAGCAGCAAATTCCGGGAACCATTTAGCTTATTCCAGTTGTGACAGTTCTTGTTTTTAATTTTGGGCACTTCCAGTTGAATAGACCTTGACAAACAAGACCTGATCTTTTTGATCTCTCTATAATGAATATCTATAGGTAAATCTGTGTGTAAGTACCTGCACTGATGTATTTATATGCACATCCATTTATACATTTTTATCCCAGTCTCACACAAATTTAAACAGTTTCCATTGTGATATGAATTTTTTAAAAAATTGTTTAAAAAGCAGTAAAAAAAAAAAAATAGTTGCCAAAAAGCAATAAGCACAGCAATCACCTAAGTTAGGGCCACCTTTTCAACAAATAAAAAAGTGGACATTTTCGGACTTCTCCACTACCACAAGTGTGACTTACAGCTAAGAATATTTTCTAGCTGTCAGATTCCAACCTGTTATTTGTTGCTGTGGAGAATTTTTCTGTCAGCCTCCCTGTCTGCTTTTCAGGGGGTTACTAAAGAAAGGTGGAATGGGAGGTAAGGCAGATCCTTACTTTTGTAAAGTAAGTTATTTTTCATAATTCTAAAAATAAAAATTCACCCTAGGACAGACACTTAACTGTCTCCATCTCAGCTGCAGTTGAAAGTTATGCAGTTTTGTACCAACACTGTAAATTCACCAGGAATAACAAATTCATGGGCTTGAGGTGCACAGACCCACACAAATCCTAATATGTGATTTTTTTTTTTTTTTGGTAGGGACAAGCCAGTCGTGACTGCAGTGACAAAAGCAGATGTAGAAGGTGAAGGAAAAGGACAGATTTGCTCCCTGTGTGCAGAAGGGTCAAGTCACTATCAGAGACAAGGCAGAAGAAGGAACCAGCTGCAGTCTAAGCTCAGAGCATCATGTCATACAGTGCAGAGTGTTTGTATGGAAGAATTGTGTGTGAGAGAGGGGTGGTGTGGAAGAAATACACAAACACCAGATCTGACAACTCACAAGGGCATGGCAGGAGGGACAGGATCAGTGACAGACGGTGGGAGCAGCATCCTGCACGTGTGGAGGTGTGTTAGAGCTGAAATGGAGCTACTGTGCACTGGTAGACAGGAGAAAAAACAGGTGTCTAATGGCCTTTGCCTTTTCTTTATCTTGCAGTCAGCCCCTACACTGCACACAGGCTGCTCACAGCAGCACATCCTTCTGATGGAGCTCAGCAGGTAAAAGCACTGAGCAAGCACCCAACATTATCAGAGAAATAACTCTGTTATGAGAAGAACCTCATACCACAAACACACAGCAATGTGAGCCAGGCCACAGGAACCACTTTGCCCTGGGAGGGACAAGAGGCATCTCCATTGCCACAGCAGGGCCCTGGGCATGCTCAGCTTTTTGCTTCTAGAAACAGGGACCTCTAAAGCCACAGAAGTCATCATTTATGCCTTGCAATCATGCAGAGCCAGATGAGGATAGCTCACTCATAACTTCAAGGACTACTGGAGAAAGCAAGGACACCACGCTGAAGGCAAGATACTGGAGCAGGTCCAATGAATCCACTGTGATTTACCCTATGAACTAAATAAAAACACTGCTAAGGGGGGGAAAATAAAGAATTAAAAATTAAAACCTTAGGCCTTGAGCAAACCTTACAGATAGAAAGCAGACAACTTGATTTTGGATAATAACACATCCTCCATCCCCTCCCTCCCTCATTAACCTTTATTCTTTTTTTTTATTAGCAGTCCTGGCACCGTGGTGCTGGACTGAGCCCAGCAGGCTGCCCAGGCAATGACATTTCAGAGATTGGCAGAGCAGCACAGCTCATGTGAATTCAACATTAGCTTGAGTTTTTTAACTTCACAGCAGGAGGAAAACTGGCCTATTCCTCTGGTACCTTCAAGAGGGAGATGAACAAAAATGGTAGTGGGGGGTGGGAACATGACAGGGAGACAGGAAACTTAATTAGAAAGAGAAAACACACTAGAAAAATATACCACTGACATTTTGATAATCTGGAAAGCAGGCATCGCATCTCGGGCAAAACATTAGATTATGCATTCTTTTCTCTCTAAGCTCTGTCCTTGTGGAGACTTACAGGAAAATAAGCTGAAGGATTTTGGCTGCTGCATCTTCCTCTTCCATTGAACATTGGCAAAGTCTATGAGAGGTTACTTTAGACACAGAGAGGCACAGGACAGGAAAGGACCAAAAGAAATCTCTGAGTTCATCCCTTCACTCCAAGACTAAGATTATCATTAAATGCCATCTTTTACTACTCTGTCAATATATTGGTTGGTTCATATTGATGAATCGACCATGAAAAATACTCAAGTACCCTCAAAATGCATCTGTCAAACAAGCAAGCTCTCTGTATTCAGCTGGAGACAAAAGCTGTGTCAGAAGACTGTAGGGAAATTAAAAATTTAAACTCTTGTTTGGGGTTTTGACTGCTCTGATAGAAATAACAATAGAATAATAACTGTTACAATAACTGTGTAATATTTATATCATCAAAAGACTCATCTCAGGTGTACAAACTTAATAAATTCCCAAGAACAAGCAAGAAATCTGTGGCAAAGTCAAGAACCCAATTTGGATCTCACCAGATTTCAGGAGAGACTTTTTCCCTCAATATTAATGTATAAATGAATAATAACAAATCCTGTGTGGGGATGTTTCATTTAAAGATTAAATCAGAGCTATCATGGTTGAGAATATAGCTATCAGGACAAGCTGTAGGGCCTGTTGTCTGCAACATGAAAAATAATAACTGTTTTAAGATATTAAGTTAATTTGAATTTTCCTTATGTCTTATAAAGTCACAGCAGTGAAAGAAAAAAAAAAAGAGAGAGAGGAGGAAGAAAAAAAGCACAATATTTATCCAGCCAAATGGAGTGATAACTGTAAAAGACCTATTCTCCCTAATGCCTCTGTTTAAAGTTCACCAGATTCTTTTTATGGAGCATGAAGAGCATGTGATGTAGAAGCAAAGATGGAAAACCCTACCAATAGTGAGATCAAATTGGAAAAGGGTGGTGAAAATGTGATATCAATAAGCATTAAATAAAGAATTTATTATGCTTTATTCTATAAGCATTTATGCATATAAGCATATTATATGCATAATATATTATACATATATTTCTATTATATATAATTATATATTATATTCTGTTATATTATATAATATAAAAATATATTATATTATATATTATTATATTAATATATTATATAATATATTATATATAAGCATTCTATAAGCATATTATGCTTATTCTATAAGCATTTAAATAAAAAATATTTTAATACCAACAGCCATGAACTTGAAAGGTTGAATCTTAAAAGTCATTCACATAATACAGTATTTAAACCCTGAGTATTAGCCATGTCATTTTCCCAACGTATTTGCACTATGAATGAAAAATCCTTGCTTTTAAAAGAATTAATTGCATTGCATGTTTTCATCTTAATTGATAGTCCAGTAGTATGTCTGGTTTTCCCTTTTCTTCCAAAACAGAATTGCTTAAGCAGACACAAGTTGAACTCAGCTCTTTTGATTAGCAAAAGCTGTTGCCTCCAGTGTTCACTAATTGCTTTCTTGTAATGCAGAGAAGGAAGCATATTTTTTGCATGTGAGTTCTGCCTCAATTAATGCTTTAAGTGAATTTTCAGTATGTTTTCAGAAAATACTATGGAAATAAGGTATTCTCTGCCTACAGAATTTACACATATTTGATGTATTATCAATGGTTCAGGCCTAAGGAGGGTTTCTGTAGCACTGTTGACCCAGAACTGAGGGAGATCTTGGAAAGGTCTTCTGTGTGATGTCACGCTCCAGAAAGTGTCTTCAAGAAATGAGGCAAATCAAACCCCCAAACTCTGGAAGCAGAGTCTGAGTAAATGGTTAAATTTATGTGCCTAAATTTCCATACAGTCCATAGGTACAGTTTTGCAGCTGCTGAGTGATAACTGTGGCAGCCCCTCAGTGAGGCAGAACCATCCTTTACTGCTCTGCCTGCCAGTGCCATTGACTGCCTTGGGAAAGGGAAACAGAGCTGCTGCTTTGGTAACATCCTCTGCTAAGCCTGGGTTGATGCAGCAGGGTGAGCCTCAATCATCCTCATTTCCTGTTTATTTCCCATGGCATTGCAAGAGGAATATTCTGCTGCATGAGAAGGAATATCCTCTAGGGTTAGGGGTGAGCTGCTGGCCCTGGGAGCAAGAGTCAATGTGCACCACAGCTGTCAGCACTCAGTGCAAGATCCCACACTGCATAAACCTCTGCTGGGCCTTGTTTTTGGGGAGACAGGTTCTGGATGTGAACCAGAAAGGTGTTTTGAAAGGAGCAGGTCTCAATTCTGAACAACCTCAGAACAAAGGACTGTAAAGTGTGTTCCACCCCTTTAACAGAGGGGCAACATGACAGAGTGTCTGGATTTATCCTGACCAGTGGGTATGGAACAAGCTATTGAGTCCTCTGAATCTCAGCTGGGATTTTTTAAGTCAGAGGGCAGACCTGGCCATAAGAATTTTCCACTGTTTTTTCCCTGCATAGGAAAGAAAAAGTGAATACAACACCTCATTGGTTAAACAGCTCATTGCCAGTAGAAGAGGGAAATGTTCTTTCAGTGATTTTAATCTGCTTGAAAAGTATGTGTTCATACCAGAACCCTTGAGCTCTCTATTTCCCCTTACCCTTCACTGGATATTTCTTGTTAAGGTTTATTTGCTGTTCACCAATAATTTTTCCTTGCGTCAGAAAGAATGGCTGCACTTTACCAAATGGGAAACATTCTTCTCAGAGGAATAACAGCTTTCATCTCTGTCTCCTCTTTCAAAATCCAGATATGGAAATGCAGAATTGCTTTTCCTGGGGGTTGTCTAACAGTGCAGCAAGGATGTAAACAAAGAGCCACGTCTCTTAATTGTCCTGAACATCCTGAACATGCCAGCTGCAGCTCCATTTTCCACTCTGATATCCAAATTAGAGCCTTGTAGGAGCCATGTTGTTTTAACACCTCCTCCTCTCCTGTGGGCTGAGCACCACACACCATATTCCAGCAAACTGCTGGACCAGTGCTCCAGAGATAAACAAAAAGGCCAACAAAAGACATTCCACCCTATCAGGCTATGCTGATAATGCCAGCTATCAAGTTTGCCATAATTACTGCATTGCTTCTTTATACAACCCTAATTTGTCTTTTTTATTGCATTTTTCCTGCTTGTGCTGGACCACAGCTCCTCTAGGATGAATGCCACCTGCTCCCTCCTGTCTCAGCAGGACAGAAGCTGGTCCCCAGTGAGGACTTGGGACTATGAAGCTTAAAGAAGCAGAATATTTTTAGAGAAAAGTGCTTTAGAAAAGACAATGGTCTCTGTATAAATGAAGAACTAACAGCTTATACAGGGAGAAAGACTCTAAAAACCAGAAAACACGTGAGGGGAATTCAGCCAAAAACTAGAATCAGCACACAGACCCTGACCCAAACTCTTGTGGCATTGTATTGATAGGTGCTGTCATCACCAGGCTGTGAACAATGAGGGCACAAGGCACAGCTGGACTCAGTGAGGCTCTGAAGCCTCTCTGAAATACTTCTTATGGCAGGAAAGAAACTGAAAAATCAACATCATTAACAACTGATTACTGGTTGTAGGTTTATACAGAAAGCCTGCATACATGGGCACATTTCCTATTTCATGGCTTTGACACCTGATATTGGCTTTCATACATCAATAAATCCCCCCTGTATACACATAAAAATCACTGAAATCATTACGAGACTCTTCAAATAGACTGAAACCTCTGCTGAGCTATTAAGGCGGAAATAACAATGCAAGCTCTTACTTCTGCTAGACAAAGCAAACCATCTGATTGTTTAGGGAAAAAAAAAAGAAAAAAAAAAGCACCTTCTCTTGTTATGAAGAGAGGACAATGAGAGAAAGGAGCAAATACAACTTGTGTGAGAGCCCAGGACATGTGCACAGGAATGGTGAGCCCCGTGTGAACAGAGGGCTCTGCCCAACCCTGCAGTGCCTGGGGGCTTCTCTCAGTTTAAATTTACACCACAAACAGGCTGAATTGTCCCCGAGGACAACACACTTGATCTGCAATACAGAACAAAGAAGCTTAAAACAAAATATTCCATTTTGTGATTGGAGAAGCAAAAGGCAGTTCAAAAAGATCATTTTTTCTTGATTATTCTTGAAGTGATATTGAGCAGAGATTCCTAACCTGTTCCTTACTGCATCCATTCCCTCAAACTTCTTATGCTTAGGGAAAGGAAAGGTTTTATACTCAAATGCCAAACCCAGACTGTCAGGTGCATTCCTTTCTCTTGGTTTCTAAACACGCCTGCTTTTGTAAATATTTCATGCTTATGTTTGAACAAGCCTGTCCTGTCTGTAGACCAGCTCAAGAGCCAGAGTTCTGCAAATCTTCCCCAACACATTTTCTTCCTTGAGGAAAACAGCAATGCCAAAGGCTTTCATGCCACCATTATCTCTGAGAAAGGTGAAGCAAGGGACCCAACATGTTCACCTAACTGAAAGGTGGAAATCATCATTTTCAAATAACATCTACTGTCGCCCTTGGTTTTCCATGTTTTTACTTTGCCTTCATGTTTTCATTATGGCTTCTGATGTTTACAGAACTTGGAGCTGAGTTCTCACAGTTTTAATGTAAATAAAGAAATGTTTACATATTTCTCCTCTAGGAGGAGTTTCTTGAGTGATGGTGATGTTCACCAAAGAGATTGAAAAGGTGGCAACACCTTGGACCAATCTCTGGTCCTTCTGTACAGTTGTATATATTGGAGTCAGATTTTAAAATAAAGAGAACATTCCTGCTGACCTCGGACCTTATCCTCTCGTGTCCTATTGTGACAATCTACTTCTTCTCTGCTGCTGCTGGAGCTTGATGTCTGCTTTGTCCAGGCACACTGCCCCAGCTCCTGCAGCCAACCTCTCTGCACTGCCCCTGCTTTTCACCGAGACACATAAGTGTGGTTTTGCCATTTGCAAACCCTCTTGAAAGTGTTCATTGTGCTGGAGGAGCAAGGTGTTCACCTGCCTTGATCTCGTGTGGGAGTCTCCAGGGTGGCAGACGGTGCTCTCTCATCCATCTGCTCCACTGACATTCCCTGGGAGGGCAAACTATGGATGGAGAGCTCCAGCCCAGCAAAGAGCTGCACCAATTTATTCACTGCTTTAAGCTTATAAACCCCATGGGGAGAGACTCAAGGCTTCTCTAAATGCTCCCCCCTGTGAAAATAAAAGAAGAGCAGAGTCACTGGGAACCCTTGGGAGCACTCCTCACACGCTGCTGTGTGATTCACCTGTTTATCCACAAACAACCTCTGTGTTTCTGCAGCAAGAACAACATCAATCCCTTTACAGGGTGTGAAACCAGAGAGTCCTCTGGAGCATCTAGAGACTTGGCTACAGTCCACCTCTCTCTCTTTCAGGAGATGCATGAGGAATAAATGATGGATTCAACACAAGGAGTATCAGTTGACAAAGAAATCTCTTTCCAGAAAGACTCCTGCAGACAAAACTTTGCTTATAAAAACCCATTACAAAAAACACACTTTGAGGAAACTTTTTTGTGTGTGCTCAAAGATGCAGAGTACATCACCATGTGGAAACACTCCTGTTGTTTGTGTATATATTTACATATATCAAGGTGTGATATCCCAAAGCCCTTGAGTCTGGCGTTTCTGTCCTATTAAACAGAACAAATCCAGTGTCCCCTAGTGAATCTGTGGCCTCCAACTCCCTTAGACAGATGGCCTTGAAAATTCTAGGGTAAAAACATGATACAATACAGCTGTAAGAAATCTCAAGAAGGTTTTCAAAAGCCAATACTTTCCACGATTAATATACAAATAATAAAAACACAAATAATAATACAAGACCAAAATTATTAGATACAGAAATCCAGCAGCAAGCACTCTATTGAAGAAGAAAAAGGAGATACTGCTTTGGATTCTGAAAGAACAATAGTTATTTATGTAAATTTGCACTGCAGTAGTTATTTTTAAATACCATCATATACTTGTTTCGTATTTACTGCTACTTACTCCATTTAGACATTCCAGTAATTGAGTTGTTATTATTGTAAAATAGACCTTTAACTTTTTTGGCTAATTCTAAAATAAGTGTCTAAATGACAGAAGAGTATGATTATGTTGGCAAAATACAGTTTTCTGCTTCCCCAAAGCAAATATTTCTACTGCTAGCAGAGAGTAAATAAATGAGATGGAAGGATGGAGAGTGATTACACCTGTTGTAACTAATTTCCAAGTAAGTTTCATGTCAGAAGCTGGGTTTCCAGGGAAATGAGCAACCTACTACAACACCAGGTCATTTTTCTTGTTTCAGATGAAATGTTTGCAACACAGTTATAAATACAAATTCAGTTACAAAGTAAATATAAATACATCTGTGCATGTTATTTTAGGAGCCAGTGTAATTCAATAGTTCAGATTCTACTGACCACAGAAAATATTTCAGTAAAGGAAGTAAACCTAAAGCTTCCTGTGTACCAAAGTGCTCCCATCTAAAAAATATCCCATTCTATATAGAGACTATAGAATAAGTTACATCTCAAGAGACAGGGCTGAGTATACGGAAAAAGCTCCTGCAAAAAGCCCCATTTTAAAACAGAAGCAGCAATAATCCCATGAACATCTTACAGGTACTCACAGCCTTGTAGGTGCCTTGCAGACCCATCTCCCCTACTGCCACCAAGGTCCATCCATCTACAGATGCCCCTAAATAAGAGGGGAAACCCAGGCTCAGCCCATCATTTACTAAACCATTCCAGAAAAACAAGAGAGCAGCCACTCATAGGAGGAGGAAAATGCAGCTCTTCAGGAAAGGAAATAAAAGCAGAGATTCTACCTCTGGTAAGAGAATCCCTTGCAGGAGACTACAAAATAATAGAGAATACAATGAACACAACCTGTGGATAGGGTGGAGAGGCCCTATTTGCAGTTTCTGAGAAGTATTTAGATCACCTGAACAGAGTTAGATGCTCAAGATCTCTGCACTGCCTTTGGCAAGAAGGGAGACCTTCCAGGAGTGGAATGGTAAGCCTGGGGGGAAAAAGCCAAGTGTTTAAAGCCAAATGAGGCTTGTCTTCTCCTAGGAGACATCAGACATGATGGCCTGAAAGCAAAAACTATGGGGTGAGGTCCTGTGACCTCCACAGGCAGGAGATGTGAGTACCCTCTCCTATCAGCCTTCCCTGGCCCCAGCAGCTGCCTGTGCCTGAATTTACCACGTCAGCAGCAGCAGCAACTCTCCTTTAAAAAGTCTCTGTGGAACATTTTAATTAGTTTGGTCTTATGGCTTGTCTAAAACACTTCTGATAGCACAGTGTACACTAAAGCAGCGTTATGAATGTCTAAAAATATAAATTCTAATTATGGTAGCTTTGCAACCAGAGTAATGAGAAGCGAGTGTGACTGATAAGAAGTGAGACAGGCTAACGAGCTGAACCACTGCAGTTCAAAGGAAAACAGAGGTCTAAAGGAAGCACCTGTGGTATTGCTTGGGGGAAGATATGTGGGCTAGGAAACATGAACATACTGCATTTAAAAAGATATGGTACTAAATGGATACACAACGTTGCTAATTATTAGAGCAGATACTTAGCATATGGGCAAAATAAATTGTTAACAACGATGTGTAAGACTGAAGATGATTGCTAAGAAAAATACAGCTGGTGTAGTGAATAAGAAATTACCTGCAGTAGATAAGAGAAAGTTGTGACTCCAAGTGCTTGGATTCATTCTGCTGGACAGGCAGAGCTCACTGAGGGCTGCATGGCCACCATACACAGAATTATTCCTGAGCAGTTGTTCTGCCTGAGCAATTACACATGGAGCAGCCAGCAAGCCAGAGCTGCCAGGATCACACACAGGGAAGGAGGAGTCAAAGCAGACATGAATGAGAAACAGGAACAGTGGGACACAATTGGGTTTGCCTTCCTTTATGCAAAGAACATACTCTATCCCATCAGTTAATGCATCCACAGCTGCAGCACATTTCCTGCTGGACTGCCAGCACCTGACCTGACCCTTTGCAGAAGTGCTTGCCACCAAACAAGACAGATGCCCAGTGAAATATCAATGAAATTTCTGTATTCATCTAGATTTTCCCAAGCTCATCAATTACCAATCAGTTTATACTCTGTGAGAAACAGCGAAAGCAAAGCATTTAGTAACAACTTGATTGTTCTATTGCTAGTACCAACTTTATTGTTCTGCTGCACACCACAATTGCTGTAAAAGAAAACAGCACTCTGTTATACAGAAGATGGCAAAAGCACAGGAATGTTCCTGCCACTCTGCTAAAGCCAGCACCTCACAGCAAGTTTTGTGTCTGCATGTCTGGGCCCAAGAAAAACACCTCAGAGTTTAACCTCCCATAGAAATATAGAACTACAGAATCACACAATCATTTGGGCTGGAAAGGACCTTAAAGATCATCTTGTTCCAATGCCCTGCCATGGCAGGGACATCTTCTACTGTCCCAGGTTGCTCCAAGCCCTGTCCAACCTGGCCATGGAGACTCCCAGGGATGGGACAGCCACAAATTCTCTGGGCAACCTGCTCCTTCTGCCCTTGGATTGTTTCTATGTGGTTAAAACACATAAGCAAAGAGACTCTTTTCTATGTGCATACAGCACTGGGGGGATGGAATGAAATATGGATGATGCTTGATGAGATTTCCTTTGCTTAGTTCATCCAATTTACATTAATAATAAGGCTTCTTCCTGTCCTTACTGGTCTCCTGAAATGTTTGTCACAAATTATATAATCAAGTATTAAACAGTGCATATATATATTTGTTTTACTTCTCAGGCTGTGATGATGAAGATCTTAACCTTACCACATATCAAAGCTTTAGACACAGTCCTATTTAACAATATCCAGTAACTTACTTTCTTACCCTGCTGCCTCCACACTAGTATTTTTAGCTCAGTGTTGATTTTCCAATCTGTCTAGGCTGTCATTCAAGACATGGGGAATACTAGAAATGGTGTACTTGGTTTTGACAGTACTCCAGACTTAAAAAAAAAAAAATAACCAAGGAAAAGATTTTACAGCATTGTTTGAAAATATCAAATTTCCATAGGGGTCAATAGAGCTGCTTCTCATATGCAGTTTATTCACCAACAAGTTTCATGGGTTTTATGAGACTATTCACCTTCCTGGTTAATAGAAAATCTGTACTTGCCATGGCAACCCCTATATCAGGTGGCTCTACAGTAATACCCTGGAAATATACCATGGATTTTTTCAGTCTCCATAATCGATCTGGTCATAAATGTCACAGTAACTTGTCATTAAACCCTCCCCTCTGGCAACTCTGGTAGTTTGATCTCTCCTGCCTCTCTGCTCCCTGTGCACAGCTGCATTGTTCTGCATGCAGCCTTTCCCCAAAGCTGTCACTTGCCAGAGGTGTCAATCCCCAGTGATCCATGGTGGGGGAGCTGATGACACCAGGCAGATTCACACACACCCACTGGTTACAGCAGGGATCACTTCCAGACAACTCTGACAACCAAGTGCAAGCCAAGAGGAAAAAAAAAA
>VWYP01029196.1:237737-305151 GCA_013400435.1 Pycnonotus jocosus | reverse complement strand
AAAAAAAAAAAGAAAAAAAAAAAAAAAAAAAAAAAAAAAAAAAAAAAAAAAAAAGGAAAATATTGCAGTTTAAATAAATTATTTGTCTGTGTTTCTCACATGACTCCTTGGATTTCATGTCAGGTTCACCAGCTGACACTGGGAGATGCTGCCTTTGGGAACAGGACAGACCTGTCTCACACCAACAACACCTGAAAGGAATGCCCTGTGCAAAGTCTATCCAGGAGATGGGGTGGAATTCAAATTTCATCAGCTCCTGACTGTCATCAGACTCCCAGTGCACTGCAGGCCTAATTCTTGCTGCCTTGCACTCTGCATTGCAATCGGAACTGTGAGTGCAAAATGCTACCACATCAAAATTAGTAATGCATTGACATCGACTGCAGGGAGGGAAAAATGCCAACAGAAGGGGAAATGTTGGAACCTCGGAACCAAGCATGTATTTTGAACAATTTTTTTTTTTTGTAATCTGGAAATACAACCAGATAGAGGTGACATTTTGCTAAGGGAGAAAGTTAAAGTCAGTAAATAAAAGGGAGAAAAATATTTAAAATTATCTGAATGAACAAGGAGCTAAATGAAAATTTTATGCAATTCATTTAGAAAAAAAAATTAAGGTAATAGTACCATAGAAAACTGCACAAAAATTGAATATATTCTTTATAAGAGCACACACTGCAAAACAGTGAATAGGAAAATGAGGAGGTTATGGTGGGTCACATCCTAAAAGCTTCTGAAATGTATGTAGTACACTGCAACCCTCTGAGAGCTGTGTAGCAGAAGTAAAACAGATTTCATCTGCATATCTGGGGGTACTGACTAAAGTCCAGACTGCTAGAAGTATATAAGTATTAGCAAACCCTTTATCCAAAGCCTTAGATTCATCTTATCTTATCCTTTTTCACATTATTTGAATACACAGCAGTGCTGTGTTATTGATTGCAGCA
Organism: Pycnonotus jocosus; assembly: GCA_013400435.1. Taxonomy (NCBI): domain Eukaryota; kingdom Metazoa; phylum Chordata; class Aves; order Passeriformes; family Pycnonotidae; genus Pycnonotus; species Pycnonotus jocosus. The sequence continues at coordinate 304,204 of VWYP01029196.1, read as the reverse complement.
CAGCTGTTCTGGAGCCAAGCCACAGCAATTCAGGAGGGAATCACATCCATTGTGTGCCCAGTGCCCTCTCTATGGACAACTCACTATACATACATTAATTAAGTGAAAGATTATTAAATATGTAAAATTTTAATTTTCCTTTACTATATTCAGACCAGGAGTAGTGAAACTGCCCGAGGTTCAGTATTTAAAAGAAAGACACTTTCCAATGACAGAAAAAAAAAAAAAAAGTTCCCAGCTGGAAAGCCTTGATTTTGTTTGGATCTTATAATTTGAGGAATCATTTTCTAAAATTACCTCTTGTACAGTAAAATGACAATGATTGGGCTTGCTATGGTACAGTCTCCTGCTGTGCAAAACATTCACTCAGTGGGCTCAGGATACAAAAGTAGCTGCTTTACAAATAATAACACAGCTTAACTATCATTTAATAGCTTTGAAAACATCATACTAGTTACAAACCCCTTGGAACGAGGACAACTAATTTCAACATCTCAGTTGTTGTCATGTTTAATCACTTTGTAATGCTGGTGGCTGTTTTGGTTTGTTTCTTTGTTTTTAATTGCTGGAAATTTTTAATTCCTGGTTCAAACAACTTAATTTCACAGTTTTTGGATTAATCAGTGATCACTTGAGGGGGAAAAAATTACTGAGGTTCATCAGCATGTAGCAAGGAGAATCAATGTAATTTTGCAGAGAAGCATTTTGATTCTACCTTCCTGAGCAACTTTAAACTCTAACACTTGAGTGTGATATTGGGAGGATTGTCTGGGTATGTGACTTTCAGGGATTCTTTGCTTGATTTAAATCAGTGAAGAGCTGATCTTCACTGCCAGATCTAAGGCTGTGTCAGCTCCAGGGCTGCTGCGCTTAAAGGCTGAGAAAATGACTTTCTTGCTAGAACAAAAGTCATCCCCTGGCCCCCAGTTTTCATTTACACTCCAGGGAAATTTGCCTGCCCATCTTCTCTGAGTGCCTCGTGCACTAATGCCTCCTGTTGGAAATATCAAAGTACATATACAACATTTTGGTGAAGAAATTCTGAGAAAACTCTTAGCAGGAATTCAAATGCCACGTAACAGTGTGAGCTACTTCTGAGTAAAAAAGAATAAATCTCTGAAGAGATCCTGTTCTGTGTTTTCTGCCCAGAATTTCTACTTGTTCATACAAGTAGAATTTTTTTTTCTGTAATTTTTTTCCCAATATCTTGATGGTCACTCTGAGACCATGGATGTGGTGGGAGGTGGTGCCAGAGGGGTGTGTGGTGCCCTGGAGCTAGGCAGGGGCTGGAGGGCACCAGAGCTGCCCTCACCAACACACCCCAGCTGCTCAGAGTGATGGGAGCAAGGCTGGGAGCTCCAGAAACTTTCATAAATAAAAACTTCAGCCTTCAATAAGTCAGGCAGACAAAGCAATGGGGTTTCTTTCACCCCTATTTGAATGCAAATCAAGTGTTTGACCCAATAAATAATTGTGATTTCCCATTTCCTACACGCTGAGGGATCCAGTGCTTCCTACCCCATTAAACGAGATTGTGTTTAGGGGACCTCTATCCAACAGCTAGGAAAGAGGATTTATCAGGGTCATTCAGTCATCTCCTGTGCATTTTTTCAACCATGGCATTTTACCACTGCCTTTTTGTTTTACAGTCTCTCTAAGTAAAGGAGAAAATAAGAGATATTTTCTTGTGGTTTTAGAATGGCACATTTTTCTTTTATTTATGTATAAATACAATCTTACCTGGGCTTATTTGCAGGACCAGCTCTGAATTCAAGGTCTGTCCAGACATTGTTTGGACACCCAGCAATAAATCCCTGAGTCTAAGCCTCTGTGTATGTGCAGGGCCTTTACATTATCTGTAATCCAACCAGCAATAAAAATAATCATAAATCACTTCTGAGAACACAAAAGTACTGAGAACATTTGTAAAGGTCCAGAAACTCTCAGATCCAATTCTCATACTAAGGGCTTCCATCACAGGTACTACATCCCTACTCCTATAATTAAAAGTGCCCTCATGTCTCCTCACACCATCAGCCTCCCTCAGTCTGTCCACCAGCTGCAATCCTTTTCTCAGTGTTTTAACACTGTTAAACAAGATTATCTAAATCAAGGCAGCCTTTGTTCACACCTCACCAAATACAGCAGCAGGTTCAGCAAGGCAGGAATGCATATGAGACACTGACTCATTTTAAATTATTCTTTGTTAGATAACTTAGCACAGAATCCTCAGTGGACCTTTTTCCAAACAAATTTCTGCACTGAAACATACCTGGGGATGCTCAAACTCATGATTAGAGCATTCCATGTAATAGACAGGAGAATGAAGGTATTAATGTTTTATTTAGTCTGAAATGAGTTGTTTCAGTTGCAGCTGCAGTGACATCAACATCTTTCATCCTTATCTCTCTTTCAATGGCTATGAACTGGTTCATTTCTGCTGCTCTACTCTGATTTGATATTTATCTGATCCAGGTCAGAATCTGGCCTAGTGAGATCTTAGGAAAAGTAAAGCAGCCCCAAATTTACTCCTGACTGGTCTGTCTCTCATGCCACTGAAAACACGCTTATCTTTAGTCAATGTATTTCACATTTCTGTAACTTTATTTCATGATTTTATTTCATGTCATTGTCATTCCTAGCAGCTTGTGCCCCCAGAATGCTTTAGTATTTTGACACTACTATACTGTTAACATCTTGATGAATTCTTACATCTTAGAGTATTTGCTTTATAAAACATGGGGCAAAAGGTTCTGACTTGATGCTGAGAAAAGCCTTAAAGCATCAAAACACATGCAAGGAATTAGCTTTGTCATGGAAAATAAAAGCTGCCACCCATTAGTCCAGAATTACCTATATCCCTAAACTAGAAAAATCCAGCATATCCATCCCAGGGGGGAAAATAAACCAGAACATCCAAAGAACAAAATAGAATCCTGCATCTCTAGTTAGTTCCCTGTTCATTTTGAGTTTATATATGCTCAAGGGACTATTTCAGTGTTAAAACACAGCTCACAGAAGACACAGGAGATAAAAGAAGCTGAAACATTTTGATGGAATATTTCTCAAAGGGAAAATTTGTTTTTGAAAGTCTCTTTTTAAGCCTTCTTCAAACCTCTAGGTCCTGTGCATTGTGCTTTTCTGTAATCCTTTTCCCAATTTTGATTTTCACTGCTCTTTTTACAGGCTGTGATTTCTCCTGAGCATTTCAGATCTGCCTTCTTCATCTTTTTTAACCTAAGGGCTTTAAAACTCTGGAAAGTAAAAAAAAAAAAAAAATAATAAAAAAAAAAGAAAAAGAAAAAGAAATAGGCCCAGAGATAGACAGAGGAACAAAAATGGCCACTGGGTGTCTTGTAGAAGGTGTGAAAATAGATTATTATAGAAGAAAGAGAAAGGTGGTAATTCCAAGAGAAGAGTGCAGTTACCCACCATTTTCATCATCCAGAAGCAAAGTATTTAAGGGCACAATTCAGATAAAATCATGACTTTGAAGTTACTTGGATAGTGAATACATTTTTGTAGACCCATGGAGAGTTTCTGCTGTCCCATCTTTTGTGCCTCTAAACCATACAACTCCCAAACAAACAAAAAAAATTTATAATCCTTCTTCATCATTCACATTTTATTTATGTGAATTTATTCATTGAATTATGCAAGAACAGCCATAATCACCTGGCTGGTTGGGAGACTAATGTGAGCTGAGTCCCACATCCCTGTTTTGGTGCTTTTTCCCTGGGGTTCCAGTCTGGGCTCCCTGGCTCAGGCTCCTCTGCTTCAGCTGGCAACCCAGAAGCCCTGGCTTTACTCAGATGTTGAATTTTGGCTCTCAGCTCCATGGTGGAAAGCTGCAGACACAGAGATTTTGTTACAAACAGCAGCACTCTGGAATTGCTGCCTCTGTGCTGGGTGGCCAAGAAGAGGCCCTGAGGGTCTGCAGCCCCTTGCCAGTGAAAGATGCTGGATTTGAAGTTTTCCCTTTCCTGCAAGGCTCAAGAAATCCCATTTCACACTGGGACAAACAAGGAAAAGGAACAGGGAAATTACAGTGTTTGAGTGTTTTTGAAATTGTTTTCTCAGGTAGTCTTTTCAAAATACTTCTAATAGAAAAGAACTGGAGAGTTTTTAGGAACTTTAGTTAAAATTGAGTAAAATTCAAAAGGCCTGAGGTTCAAAACTCATTTTTTACCCAGCCATCAACTCCTCCTGCTCTTCAGCAATCAGTTTCACTGCAGGTTACTGATACACTGCCTTGATTAAGCTAATGATGAAATGGAGATAGTTTCTTTTTTTTGCCTGTATACTCAACAGTAGACGGAACATGTGACAGCTGTAAATTATTTATTATTTGGAGGTGAGGGGATGGCAATCAGTAACAGAACAGTTTGCACAGATTATTCTCTGCTTTGCTAAGGTCTGATGTGAGCAATATTTGATTATTTGACATTTCAAACGTGACTGTGCAAAAACTGTGCAAGGCTCAATACGCTTCAAACAGGCTGTAAACTCTACCAAATTGGCTTTAAAACCACAGCATGAGAAAACTAACATGGGTCTTTCATTGTAAGAGTAAAGCAGGCTTTCAAAATAGGGATATCAGTAGTAATAACCAACAGTTTAAGAGATATTCTCTTCTTGCAGACAGACAAACATCAAACAGGCATACAGGAGAACAGAACAGGAATATTATGGTAGAAACTGTAGAAAGCTGACTTATTTTATAAATTTTATCCCTTTTATAAACCATGAGCCATCAGCAAATGCCAGAAAAGCAGGAGTTTTTGTACACTCCACGCCCTGATGCACCACTGTCACTGCTCACCTTTACAACTCTCCACGTGGCCCCAGTTTTACCTCTCTGGGTGTTTGTGCAGCCGCCCATCCCCAACAGTGGGGCCACCTTTCCTCCCAGAAAATCCAGAAATGCAACATGAAACACATTCCCCAGCTCTGGAAGACAAGGAAAGAGGCAACACTGTCTGAAACTCCCATGGAGCAGCTTTTAAATGTGAAAAAAAAAAGATTCCTCTTAATCTTAGGGTGAGTTTACTTCTCAGAAATCAGACACAACAAATTTTACTTCCCATATTTTCCAGTGAAGAACAGATAATGGAAAATTCTGGCCTAATTCTGCTAAGAGGGTGTGTAACTTAGTGGCGCCCTTCAATAAATTCATAAATAATGACTGACAGCATCTAACAAACACAAGAGGAAAAAGGACAAATAAGTCACGAGAAAATCCAAGTTAATTTTCAAATTCCACCAAAAATGCCTATAATGGAACCTGCTTTTTTTAACCCAATTACTTAACTATTGTAAATTACATAATTATATTTGTTCATTATTATTGTTCTGCACAGTACCAGTAAAAGAAAACCTGGTTTGCACATCTGGAAGAACAGTTTAAAAAGTTTATTTGTCACCAGTAGTTAGATCTGGAGGTCATTTAGACAACATATTACTTGGATTCTCAGAGAACAATGAGATTTTTCACAAGTAATGGAAATCTGAATGAATTTATGTGTTACAGATCAAAATATTTTCAGTCATTGCCTCAAATATGTTATAAGCACATTAGGGTGATAATTTCAGAATATACTCACAAGAATTCATAAAGAAATAAAAAGAAAATCTGGTAAAATTTTTTTTGAATAATTCATTTCCAAGGGGGAAAAAATGTTTTGGCACACATTCACAATTTAGTCACCAACGGATTTTTGAAGAATATCAGGAGAATGAAGAAAGAAACATATTTCCATTATTAAAATTTCTAAATAGAATATCCTTGGCTTCAAGGCTGATTTGCTTTTTAAAACATTAATAAATTTATCCCTGAAAAAAATTTCAATATTACCTAGCACAACAGTTTGCAAAAAGTTGAAATTTTCATGAGAATTTCAGACTTGAAGGGCTGAATATCACAAGCACACAGGATTGCAATTTTTCGCAACAAAAATCACTTCACGACAAATTAAAAATAGATTTCAGTCTGAAAACACAGGGAATATTAAATGAGCAGGTGAAGAGCAACAAGTACCATTGAGCTGCCTCCTCCTGATGCACAGGGCAGGGGCATGAGATTGGTCAAAGAGATTTTCAGGAGTTTCTCTTCCCACATCTGCTGGAAGCAATGCCCTGCAGAAGAAAAGAAAGATTCTCACGTCCTGTGTCTTCCTGACCCACTTTTTTTTTTTTTTTTTTTTCTTTTTTGAGATAATGCCAATTTTTCAGTGTAAAATAATGGGGGATGAGGGAAAGGGAAAGAAAAACAAGCCCTTCTACTTCAATGCGAGGCTTTCAGGGAGATGTAGCATGAATATTTCATGCTCACAGTCTCATCTATATGCTCAGCTTCCTAGCTGACACTATAGTTTCCATAATGTCCTTATAAAAATGGAAATGAGCACAAATAGAAAACCTCGTGAACTCACTTGGTGCAAATGCTGCAAAAGGAAACCTACTCCTGAATTAAGTTTACAAAAAGAAATGAAGATGGAGAATTTCAGCAAGGTTTAAGATAAAAAAGGCCAATCTAACAGCATATTTAGTTTGGGATGAAAACTGAGAGTTTTAGAGATTTGACTTTAAAAAAACCCAAAACAAACCAGTGTAGAATAAAATAAATCATAGAATAAAATAATGAAGTATTGCAGAAAAACAACCAACAAGACCTTCAGTTTAACACTTCTGGAGAAGAGCCAGTCTTTATTGCCACTATGTGTTTTTCCTGCTCTGTGTAAAGCAGAGTTTGAGCTTGGACAGAAATGGACTTTGACCTGATTGAATCAAGCCTTTCTAATATGCACAAAAATCAATATGTGCCATTTAGTTAACAGGAAAATACAACCAGGATAAAAATACAAAAAAAATTAAGTAGCAAACACATCTATGTATGTACTGCAGAGCTCTGACCAAAAATATTAACTCAGATTTAATTAACACATACTAATGCTTGTATCTGTCTCTGATTTTTCACAGGAAGTATTGCAGAATATAATTAATGTTCCAAAAATAGATGCAAGTTCAGAACACCATTATCTTGAAGAATTTAATTGGTGTTACTATTCTATGAAGTACAGCAAAATGCCTTTTTTTTTTCAATAAGTCTAAGAATGAAAGACTCTCTTTCCAAATCTAATTATAGATATTTTAAAGGTGAGGCAAAGCAAAGCAGAGATAACACCTGTATTGGAATAAAATATCCCTATTGGTGCATGCAGCTCACAGTAATTATCAAATGAGATGAATTCTCAATAAATAGTTAACAGACTAAAAAAAAAAAAAAAAAAAAAAAAAAAAAAAAAAAAAAAATCCTTTTTTAAAAAAAAAAAAAAGAAGCTGAATATCCTTATTGTAGAATAGAAATGGTAGAATTGTAGAAATTGCTACATTGTAGCCATTTCACAAATCCATCTCAATCTGACCCTGAAATTAGTGGGACAGATCCTTACAGCAAAGCTCGCTGCCACCAAGACCAGCAGTGCAAATAGAACCAGGGGATGTCCCACAGCTCTGCCTGCTTTTGCCTCAGTTGTGTCACAACAGGAGATTTGTGGGTGCTCCACTCTCTGCCACCTTCCCCTGAGAAAATCATCCCACCCAAGACTGTCAAACCCTGGTCTTGCCAAGCCATCCCCAACACTGGAGTGATGATTTATCCACAGCACTGTGCTACATCTAGCCAGTGAAACAACACATTGTTCTTTTCACATCCCTCTAAAATGGTGTTTGGGCTTCCGTAGAGAAGGAATGAGAACCGCATTAGAATTTTCCACCAGAAATTTTCTAACCATTCTTCTCTTCAAAACATTTCAAGCTGCTGGAATGCCTGTAAAATGGATTGTCCTTGAGAGATGAAAATGGAAATATAAGCATGGTGTAGTAATGGAAATGCAAGGAAACATTCTATACTTCAAGATGCAGATGCTGTTCCTGTAGTACCATGTCTGGTCTGTACAATTTTTTCTGAAAATTTTGAATATTAATAAAATTTCTTCTGCAGTTCCATATATAAAATAAAAGTGAGAAGTTCCTGATCATAAAGAGTTCTTTAGGCAAAGGCAGAACAATACTCAGATTTTGAAAACATCCATCTTTTATGTTTAGATGTAAAGGATACATTTTTTGTGTGGATAATTGACTATTAAATTGAGCATACAGGAATGCTTCATCATTTGATGCCTTGAAAAATCCTCTTTTCTAGCTCAATTAAAAATTATGTTGGTTGATAAAAGGACAATTTATCAAATTCTAGTGGCTCACACTGAGCAGGTTGTCACACCAGATTATTTTAGAAAGACATCCATCATTTGAGTCTATCAAAACCTCTGTGTCCACAACACACAGACTGAACATCTCAGAGAAATATTCTCATAATGCCATATGGATTCCAGAAATCAGCCTTTGCACTGCTGGTCTGATTACCAAAAAAATCATGTTCAGTTGACCTTGAGGTTTCCTTTTGTCTAAAACAGAGTTTGGCTCACTGACATGGAAAGAGACAAGTCACCATCCTGAAAGGAAAAGCAAAAAAAGCAGCATAGGTGTCCTCTTCATGTCTCCACTTCTGTTGAATGGAATTACCTTGAGACTTTCCAGATAATTTCAATAGAGAGTAAAAAGAACAAGCTGTCTCATTCTTAAAAAAAAAAAAAAAAAAATCTGTTAATCGCTGGGGTTTTTTTTTTTTTTTGCTTACAAGTGCTTTGATTTATTAAAAGTTATACACATTTACTTGCAAAAAGTTCATATTACAGCTCCAGGTAAGCTGAGGTCAGGTTGCTCAGGAAGAAATTTGCACTTAAATGAACCAACCTTTCAGCCTGACAAAGATGAAGCCATTCAGCGCTGACATTTCCCCAGTGGGCCTGGGATCAGCAGTGAGGGGAGAGGCAGTGCCACTTCCAGGTGCCAGGATTGCTCACTAAAGTGAAGGCAGCTTTCCAAGTGCATACTGTCAGTAGAGCAGGAGGGAAGAGAGAACACAACCAAACAGCAAAATCCTGAGCAAATAAAATATCATCCCATAGGCTGTAGCAAGACCTGAGTATCCAAATCTCACCCAAATAAGGGCACGGAAGAGAAGAGGGGAAAATCCCAAATTCTTCATGGAGGGACTGAGTAACTGGCACCATGCATTCACAAAGGACAGTTTGTGCTCTCATAACAGCTTTGAAAATAACTCTGCTTTTAGGAGAGGCATGCAGAAGATTGAGAGGAAAGGGAGAGTGGGCATGGAAGTACCAAAGTACATAATGTGCTAAACCAGAAATCACAAATGTATTGTCTTTAGAAAATTCCAAGAATCTCTTTAAATGCCTATTTATTTCCTCTTGCTTTGCTCAATAGGCAGAGTACCATGTGCCAGATAAAACTGTCCCCCATATTTCCCTTCTGTCAGATAAGAAGAGAAAAGGAAACACATGGAAAAGGAATGGCAGCATAAAGTATGGTTTGAAAAACAATGAAAACAGACCTTAAAACACGAATGAAACTGAGATTAAGGAAAAATTCAATATTGTCTGAAAGGTAAGATCTTTATTGACAACCTGTGATATTATGAGAGGTCCCAAAACACTTCCCTGGGATGGTGGCTGCTCTTCTCTTTGTTGGGCAGGGGGGATCCTGGATCACAATGAGCTGAAGCATTATTTGTGTGCTCACAGTGCAGGGCCATGGCAGGGTGAGGGACTGACCCTGGATTCCCACTCCACAGCACTTTTCAGGGACATTCTGCACACTATTTACTAAAGCTGATGACAAGCAGGAGTTCCCAGTGAACCACAATCGCTTTATGCAATCATAGCACACCTAGGAATGCATCTCAGATAAAAATGCTTTTTTCTCCAAAAACCTGAAGTTTCATTCCATCACTTGCACTCCCAAAAAAGGCACACAGTACCCAGCTAATTTTCACATTAGCTCAATATCTACATTGGAATCACCCAAATTGCACCAGTGATTTTCTCCAATGTTTTATTAGCTCCACATTCAGACCTAAGCTGCTCAGTAATATTTTAATATTATAAAGCAATACTGTGTCCCATATCACAAATGAGCATAAAAAGGCTTAAAAGTACTGTATTACTCTAACTACAGTCTCTCATGATACTGTTAGAGAACATTAAAGGAGAACATAGGTGAAAGAACAGCACTTTTTGTTGTAAATGATCTGATCACAGCTGCCCTATGAATCAGGGAGCTGTAGATATTTGTTACACCTGAAAACAGTGAGAAGAAAGCTGTACACAGTTACTAACAACAGATCCCATTCTGACAATGGGCTGGCTGAAGCTGGGATACTGTACCTCATTATCACACAGAAATCTCCTGAATTACCTTTCAGATGTGCATGAGGAGTCACAGAGCACACTGGTAATTATTTGTGCCCCAGCAGTGTGGTGTGTTTTACAAGGGACAGTCAAGGACTCCAGTGGAATACCTGAAAGGACTTGTTTTGATGTGTTGCCAGTTTAGTTGAATTTAAGAACACATACAGGTAAAGAAAAAAAGGTTCAATTATCCTGTGGGGATTTTATTCTATGCTGTGAGAAGATGTGTAATTAGATTCTTGCAACGCCCGACTACACTTTTGGATTTTCCAATTTGGGTTTGATTACCTGATGATTAATAAAATTTCGAATTTCAAGTCTGATCTTCCTCCATAGTTTGCAAGTAGGAACAATTTCCATGACTGCAGAAGAAGCTCAGCTCCTCCTGAGGAAGGGCAATCACTTCACAGGAGTAGGAAAGCAATGCTGCTCACACCCTGCACTGTACAGCCAGGCAGGAACTGTCAGGATCACAATCCTCACTGTTCATAACCTCTCTTTAGTGTGTAAAAGGGACACACTGCTCTAAAAGATGCTTCTAGTCTCATTCATGTTCCTCTCTACACCCTGGAGATGCTCAGGAGACATAAACCTTTCCCTGACAATGGTTCCTACCACAAATGTCCCACCCTAAATGCAGCCCTAGAGGGAAGAAGCTGCAGCCCTGCACCAGAGGAGCCACAGCCTTTAGAGGAGGAAATTGTTGCTCTAAGGAGCAGCCTTTGGGGCACCCTCATCCACCACCCCACCAGGAAAATGATAAACTAGTCCAACAGCAGACAGTCGAAAAATCAGGCTGAGATAACTTACGACACCAACCACCACACAACCTTCATTAAATTCACACAGCTAAGGCTGGCTTGGGAGCACCAAAGGATTTAATGTGCAGCAAAGGACATATTCCAACCATAAATACATAAGACAGATGAAAAGAGGACAATCCAGTTAAAGTAGGATGTACAGAGTGCTGGAGGAAAGGTGGTAAGAAAAAACTAAATGAGCTTTCAGTAAAATTTGAAGGAGGAAACAGAGACAGGGACTAGACAAGAGAAATACTGTGAAATAATGATTAATATCAAGGCCTCAAATCAGTAAGAATGGTTCAAGGAAGCATAAAATTCAAGGAGATGAATTTGTCTTATTTTTGATCCTCAGTCTGTGTAATTCATGGAAAACAACACAAATTTGACATGGAGGGAAGCAATTGTACCCCGTTACTTTAGGTGGACAGAAGGAAGACTGGTGGCAAGTCACTGCCCTTTCTATCATCTATCCAGTAGTGTCCCACCGTTAACAATGTTAAAAAGGCAGCATTTACTGGATTAGATGACAAAAAAGAATGTAAATTTTCAGCAGGAAAACAAAGCACCAGAAAGGCTGGATGAAGCACAGGGAGACAGTATGGTTCAGCTTTGTTAAAGAATGTACTAGACAGAACAGAGGATATCCTTACAATCATATGTTGCTCTAGTGAACTATGTTGCTTTCATAATTGCAGCTAATTTATGCACTGGAATGTGCACTGAAATTCTTGCTCATCACCATGAGCTTCTTCCCCTGTCCCCCAGAGCCTGGCTCCAAGGCTCAGTGCAGACTTTACCTCCAAGCCAAAGTCAAGAGAAAAGCAAGCCCCAACTTACTGTGAAGAGCAGGAGATAATTTCTTCTTTAAAATAAGCACTAACTCATGCTGGCTGCTGTGGCTTCATTTTAAAATTTAGCCAATCACCTCAGAAAAGAACAAGTTGGAAAGCCTTTCAACTCAGAAAATGGAGCACAAGCAACAAGCTTTTGGACATTATCGCAGGTAACATCAAGAGACATCATTATTTCAGTGGTGGTATTTTTTCCTCATAATATTTACAAAGCCCTTGCAGTGGGTGCCAGCCTTCTACCTGTGCCACCTATGTACCAAGGGAGATTTGAAATGTGAAGGATGGGAATGGAGCATGACTGAGATCTTACTTTACACCAAAGGTGACTGCTGTGGAAGAAGCAAGTTGCAAAGAAAGAACGATATCCTCAATTTACCAACCATCAAAGTATCTGCTGAGGAACACAGAGATGAACATAATCATCTAGCAACATCCCTGAAACTTGTGATGTTTGGAATTACAATTTAACATTAGCAAAAAACAATAAAGCAAATGCATGAAAGGCAAATCCTCCCTAGCATGTTGCCTCTTTTAGAAGACTTGTTCTCATTATGTTGAGCCTTCTGTTCTCAAAGTCAGAACCTGAAAAAGCTATTTCATGTACAAAGAAAGAAAAAGGCTCTGTGTTTTTCGGCTTAAAGATGATGAATGCATCATTTGCTGTTAGAGGTAATGAGGATTTCAGCTGCTTTTGGCCCCTGTAGGATTTTCTGAGCTTTGCCAAAATGAACAAACAACAATCTATATTAATGAACAGCTCCAAAGGCTTGGATAAGATGCATAACTCACGTTCACGTGGAATGGAGCCACCATAAATCGTAGGTGTTTGTGTGTAACAGATTTAGGCAGCAAACAGATGTGCCTTAATGCAATTTTAGCTCTGTCTGTACCATAATTCTGCAGGAAAAAAACAGCAGCCTTTGGCTGAAGGACAGATTGCTGCACCTTCACCTCCTAAAGCCACTGTAGCACACACCCTGCTCATCCCCAGTGTGGCTGGAGCTTCCCTGAGCATGGGAGGGATGGAGGGAGAGCACAGGCTGCCTTGGGCTTTGGAAAGCTCAAGTGCCCTGCACAGGGTCTGTGAAGGCACCCAGGCCATGCCATGGAAGGGTTCTCCCAGTGGAAAGCAGACCATCCCTTCTGCTGCAGTGCTTCTGTCACAGCTGGAGGGGTGGCAGGATGTGCAGCCAGAGCTCTCTGGTAGAAGGCACATGTGAAACACCTTGCAGAGAGCACAGCCTGCTCTGCAAGACAGCCCCATGGCTAGATGTGCTTTAAATTGCCCTTCACGGGGGCTGGTGAATGTAAAAGGTATTAATATAACCTGTGTACACACGAGGGCATACCCTTGTGAACCAGGGTGTGACACAGCAGCAGTGCCCAGACAAACCAGGAACAACCAGGGGCTGTGGCTGCTTCTCTACAGAGCAGAGAGGACCTGCTGGGAGAGGATGGAGCCAAGGACCTGAGGAGAGGAGAGAGCCAAGGACGTTGGAAAATGCAGCAGCTGGAATGGGGCCCAGAGCAAACATCCAGGAGATGATTTCCAGCATAATCACCCCCTGAAAGATGAAGGATGAGCAGAACCTCACCCACCCCCTCCCTCATTCAGAGGAGCACTTTGCAGGAGTGTTACCCCCAGTGGTGAGCAGGTGGGGAGCACCAAGTCTCAGCACTAATCTTTAAAATAATCCTGTAGGCCCTGCCTTGATGCTGATAGAGGGATTTAAGAGCAGGCATGAAATACAAGTGTACAAAACATGCCCATGCAGGACACTGCAACTTCCCAATTCCCCATCCCCTTTTGTGCTAGAATGCAGTTCCTTCAGCCTGTGAACAGCACATGCACCTTTCATCCTGCCCTCCCCTGGGTATGCCATGTTCAGAACCAAAACTATTTTAAATCACCTTTTAAAACAGATTTTAAATTGATTTAACACATATTTTTTAAAGGTGAAATAAAACCCTTAACCAAACAAACAAAATTTTCCCCTATGAGAGCGAGGCAGAATTCTGATGCAATGATAGCTCTGCATGCACATTGCTTTTGAGCTGAGTCCTTGCATGACAGGCAACCAAATAACTTGGAAGCAAATCAAGCCCAGAATATTCCTCTTTATTCTTCTTTAAAGACACTAATTTTGCATAGTACCAGGAGAAAAAAATTATGCCCCACTGCTCTTGCCTTATTTTCATGTGATCAACTGGAGTTTTTTATTCTGAGGAGGGGAACAGAAGGAGAAGGAGGTGGCTGATGGGTTGGTAATTTACAGATCCATATTTCTTTTATACTGCAAGCATGTCCCATTTGTTCTGAAAATATGTAATGATCTAAAATGGGGACAATTTTAATGAATGGGATTCATAATATTTCATATCTTGCTGCCAGACTCTTAGTCAATCAAACTAATGTTATAAAGGAACAGCCAACAGCCAATTTTGACATCCTTTAAGCAGGTCAGTTACAAGCCAATTAGCTCTACCTACTTGGTCTCCAAGGTCTGAATAAAATATAGCCCATTTTGATTAGAAGCACTACTTCCACCAGTGTGCACATGCCTTAAAATAGACTGCAGAAATACCGAAAGCCCCATGGAATTGTTAGAGGAAGTCTCGATCCTACTGAAGTCAATTACTGTAATACAATTTCTCCTGACTTCTCACAGATTACCAGAGCTCCCAGATTCACACAGTGTCAGTCCAGTTTTATTGGATAGCAGGAAAACTGAGTGCTGTGCTCATCAGAGCCCTTCCATCTGCTCTATACAACTTTTCTGCAACATAAGAGAAATTGAAAGCATCAGTCCTGAATTACAACAAAATTCCTGGTGAACTAACTGCAGCAAAAGGAAGTCAATCAGAATTGCACATACATGCACTTCACATTAATTCCTCCTGTTTATTTTAACACAACTTTCACACTTTTAACAACTGTCAAATCCTCCTTGACTGGTTTGACAAGAAATACAGTTACTAAAACTGGGTTAAATAAGACCCATCAAATTATTTCAAGAATGAACCCTACATTAACTTGAAATTATATATTTTATTTTACTTTATTAATAAAAAAAATCTTTTTTTCTTGTTAATTATGCCATGTTTAACAGCTGAGAAATACGTGGATGTTTCTTTTCCCAAGAATATCCTGCTTTACATTCCTTAAAAAAATGGGTGAATTTGGTCTCTACTTGTCCCACTCTCCAATAAAATATAACCATTTTCTTTGGAACCTTGCTAATGAATAGGGCATGCTAGAAGATTCTTGTTTTATGTTTAGTCACACAAATGCCTTGCAAAAATATTGCTGTCATTCACTGCATTATATATTTCATGTAGCTTGAACTTCAGAAAAGCAGATCTGACAAAAAAAACCCCACCCCCACAACAACAATAAAAAACAAACAAGAAAAACACCACCCAAAGAAAGAAAAAAAAATCAAAAAAACAACCAAATTTAAAAAATCCTATCAACACCTAAAATCTCCAGCAGCACAGAGAGAATTTGGCCTAATTTGTTGGAAAACCTCTTAACTGAGCAGGATCCTTAGAAACCAAATTGCATCTGAAATCTTGCTCGCACCTTCCTATTATTTGAATGCACCAAAAGAGTTTGTACATGTAACATATAGGAAATAAGTCAGGTTTTTGTTTGTTTCCTTGTTTCTGCGTAAGCCAAATTCACAAATAACAGAACTTTTTGAAACCACACCAGCAGCAAATCCATCCTACTGTGTTTCACCATGTTGTTACTGTAATCATAGAGTCAGTGAAAAAATTAGGAGGAAAGGGGTAAAAAAAAAGGGGGGAAAAGAGGAAATAAAGAGAAAGATGTATGGGTAGTAATCCAAGGGCACAAGAAGCAGTAAGCCCAGGATTCAGAAGCATCTAGAACTGCCAGAAAAGCACATTATGAAAAGCTAGAGGGGCCTGACACCCAGCTATTGGGAATGGCACGAGCCATATGAAGCCAGATGGATTCCAGCCAGGTTGGCCTGGCCAAATGCACAAAGATATAACATGAGTTTGAATCCAGCCTAAGAGGATTTTGTTGACAGGAGCTGGAATTAAGATCATACAAAACAGCAAAAATGTAATACAGAGGGTTGTAAAATTTACTCATACTTAGGAATGTAAAATTCACACACACTTAAGAATGTGAATAAGCTCTTCTAGAGTAATTTAAAATAAAGATACAACTCTTTCTTACAGTAAATAAAGAAATACTGAAACCCCTTACCAAGGAACAAAAATTCAACTTTCTTCATTTAATGGTTAATTATACTGCACCTAAATATTAAATAATTGATAACTGATGCAGTAGAAACAATTGTATCTGCCTTCTGGAAATAAAAATCCGTCATAACCATTTTCTGTAAAACACTACTTTTTAATTTTCAGATGATTGCCTGTCCTATGTCCATTACCCTTCTGCATTTCCACTGAGCTTTAATTAGAGTTGAAGTAGGTCTTGATTTGCTTATTAAGATCACAAGCAATTTAAAAGGAAGGGTCATAAATTTAAATATGCAGGAATCAGGAAACTGCATTTAACCTATTTCACAAAACTTAGTATTAAATCAAGTCATGTAATTTTAAGAAAAAGTTTCTAATCATTTTATGGTATAAATCAATTTTTTACTGAAGCTGGGAAAAGTCTGAGCTATTCTTGAAAATGAACCAAGGGAGCAAAGGGAATGTCAGCTACAGGAGGGCATATGTGTAATTTGTAGTCCAAGGTGCTTGTACTCTAATGGGTACATAATAGGTGGAATGGCTGGAAGTTGTTCAGACAGGAATGATCATTATTTCCATCCCAGAAGAACTTGCTTCTGAAAGTTATCCTGCGTGTCTGCACCAGCACCTTTGGTCTACAGCACTTATTTACCTTCAGGATAAAACTAAAGTCACTTGCAGGCCATCTATATGGACATAAATATATACATATTCTAATTCTTCTTCGTGCTATGGAAATTTCAGAAATGTATGCACTGGGTTTTTTTCTTAGCAGGAAAATTTTTGACATCTCACCAATTGCTTTTTGTTAGTGTCCAAGCAAGGGATCTCTGGAGAAGGATACTTAATACAGATGTCCTTTTTTTTTTTTTTTCCAAAAGGTTATTCACTAAAGAGAAGTAAGTGCAACCTAAATGTTTGTGCATTTTTTATTGAAGAATCTTTCATAAGCTGTTGTTTCCTTTTCTTAGAAACAGCTGTCATAGCATCACTTCATTAAGTAATCAGCTTTTCTTTACTTACACACACTCAACAGACACTGTAATTGATGGTTATTGGGCTGATATGGAACAAAAATAATTGTGGAATCAGAGACATGGCTTAAAAGGAAATATTTCACTTGAAGGCAAAGTGACATAACATTCAAAATTTGATGCTTCAAATTAGATACCCAATCCACCTACCTATAATTGTTATGTAAATGTTTAAGTGAACAGCACTAATCAGTATAAAATGAAATATCCTCAGCATTTGCAGAATTGAGCTGTGTTCTACTGTTACATAACTCCATAAATTACTTGCTTTTTGACAGTCCTTAAGTCACTTATTTTAGTATCTGAATGTAGCTAAGGGCACATAAATTTGAAAGTGTGATAATAGATTACCTAAGGCCAGACAGTGAATCAATGTCTTAAGTCAGAAGAGGAACCCAGGAATCTCAAGTACCTGTTGAAAGACAAGGTGACACTGTCAAGTGTAGAGAAAAAAAAAATTCATTTGCAGCCCATGCAAATATAAAGCAATTATGCTTCCCAAACTGGAATCCTCTCCTTGAGATAATTTTAAACACATTGTGCATTCCTTTACCATCATTCTTAGAGAGGGAGCTGTGGAAGGATTAAAAGCACAAAAGGCCAAACCTGAAACTTAAAGCATTCTTCACTGGGATAAAATCACTGATTGCTTGCACTCTTCTTGCAGTGGTCCTAATTACATTGTAAATAAGACTATGTACAGGATCAGTTGAATTACTTAAACAGTTTAATTACCCTGAGAAATGCATATAAGTAGAAAGGCTAAAGGAAGTCAACAAAGTGGCTTTGTAATTAGCGCAGAAAGTTAAAGTTGTTTCAAAATAAACCCCCATATGGAAAATTTCACATTTATTCTAAATGTGATCCAAAATTTTGGGGGTGTCAAGGTGAAGGCAGGTTATGAACAACTTTTTACTTTTATGAACTTCAGAAAAGATTTTTTTAAGAGTTCAGTCCCTCTTTCCCCAGCAGTGCAACAATTACACCCCCAGCAAGCATCAATGGGACTAGGAACCCAGAGAGCTGGGAGGTACATGGCAGGGAATGTAACAGCTGCAAGGACCCTTAAACCTACCCACAGGAGAAATTTCTCAAAGGTTTCAGTGGGTTTCCACCTGCTTCAGTTTCAATGAACCTTCTCTTGAATAGAGGCAAAAGCCTTTAGAAAATTTCCAGCCAGATTAACAAGAGCTGCTTCTTGCTTTTCAGGTAGAATAGCAAGTAACTCTAAGAACACTAAAACTGCTGCATTGCCATCAGCTGGAGCAATGTGACCTGTGAGGTGACAAAACCTGGTCACTGCCTGAGCCTGAAATAGGAACTTCCACGAGAATTTGGCCATTGTTTCTGTGGTGAGATGAGAAAAGGAAAAAAAAAAAATTCTGCTTCTGACTATCCCAAATGTTTCTAGCCTCCTTTGGGTCTGAAATTGCTCATTCTCAAGTCAGAGCTGTGACCCTACAGTTTGGCACCTGTGATTCCTGACAGCGTCTGGTGCACCCACTACCAGGAAACATTTCTGGATGTTGAAATGAATAAACTTACTTAAGATACCAAAAGAGCTTTTCTGGCATTCAAAGAACATCTCAAATAAGTGGAACAACAGCGATTTTTACATAATGCTGAAACATCATTTTTTTTTTGTGTGTGCTACATTATGTATTTCCTTTGGTACCTGATAATAGCTTGGGACTGGTAAGCAAACTAAATACCAGGTCTTTACAGAATTCAGCAGGCTTTACATACATCCCAGGAGAGACGTGGAAAATAATGCTTCACCTTCTGGAAAACTTAATGCAGCCTGCAAGGTAGGACACTGGAGGAACGATCCCTGCATTACAAAGCAGCACATTTGCACATGAGGCATCACCACCGATAGAGCAGAGCAGCCTCAAGGTTAAACAACCCCGAGCTGAGAGCTGAGGAAACTGCTCTGAGCTACAGCTGGAGCCAAGCTGCCCTTCCCTGGAAATGAACTGGCCACCCCCACAAACACAGAGTGCTGAAACAAACCAATTATGGGATGAGAATAATGTTTCTGACGTTTCTAAGCTTCTCCAAATTCGTAATGGATGAATTTTCATCTCGTGGAATCAGTGAGAAACGATTCCCCTTGTTTACTTGAAAGAAGAAAGGAGTGATGTTTTCTTGGAAATTAGGTCTCTCTTACCAACTTTGGAAAGCCTAATTCGATTAAAAAACCCCCAAACAAACAAACAAAAAACCAAAAAACAACCAAAAACCAGTGCACAGTATTAATCAGTGCCTGACCAGGAGCAAAGGCAACATTATCCTTCTCAGGTGGGAATAACAACCTAAAAGAACTTTGTGTTGGTGGCAAAATGTAAATGAACACAGAAACATCAGCTGCTCTGAGGGCTGAGACACCTCTGCCATGGAGACAGGCTGGGAGAGCTGGGGCTGCTCATCTGGAGAGGAGAAGGCTCTGGGAGAAGCTTATAGCACCTTCCAGTACCCAAAGAGGGACACAAGAGAGCCAGAGAGGAGCTTTGGACAAGGACATGTAGGGAAAGGATGAAGGGAAATGGCTTCAAACTGACAGAGGACAGCTTTAGATCAGATATTTTGTAGAAATTCTTCCCTGTGGTGATGGTGAGGCCCAAGAGATCCAGGTGCACACTGAATTTAGCCATTCTAGGTGTGCTAATTTTCAGTTTAGAACAGCAAACAAATTGGATGGCTCATCTTTGAGCACTTCCCCCTAAGATATTTGTCAGGTTTGGACTGAATCCTCAGAATACACCGGGACTCCCACCAATGTGAGCTTCATATGCAAACTGCAGGCAGCTCATGGTCCTGTGAGATAAACTGCATGACCTTTTATATCCTGCAGAACATAATCTGAAAGAAAAAAAATATTGAATTGCAATAATCTGCTTTGCTTATTGCAATTCAAACCTGCAGTGTCCATAACATTTGAATCAGACCTTGCTGCTAATCCTTCTTATAAGTCCGTACTTTCAGAAGTCCTATATTAGTGATTCTGCTTGGATAACATCCAAACTTATTGACCTCAGACATCAGATAGTGAAGTATCTCAAACAAATCTGAATGCTCCAAGGCATCAGGTCACTTCAGAAAGCCCAAGGGAAACGGGTGATGACAGTAGCTGGCATGGGTGAGAGTCCACCATTCCCCAGAAGAACATAGAGATGCAGGCAGAGCTGGACCTTGAGGCAAACCAGAGAATTTGCAGTCTTTGTAAGTTTGTAAGTTTGTAAGTTTTTTTGTAAGTTTTTTTGTAAGAATTTGTAAGTTCTTTTCCTCCAATAAAAAAAAAAAAAAAACCCAAACACCAACAAACAATGCAAACCAAAAATAAATTCTCATTGCCAATAAAATGATGTAGTTGACAGCAGAGGCTTGTGCTAGATGCAGCCACCAACAAACTGCACTGGAACAGTTTGAAAGCAATCATCTGCCCCCCTCAGCAGGAGCACACTCACCAGCCTGCCAGTAGAAAATATAGAAAACAGCAAAGAAAAAGAGGTATGAATAAAACTTTCATCCTGATAATTCCAGTAGATATCCAATAGAAATGTGGAAATCCAAGACTAAATTTGGTAATAATATAAAAACGCCTTCTATATCCTAGACATACATTTGTATTTTTGAAAGCAGCTCTGTGTTGTCTCAGGAGATTACAGCATTTAAACGTGGAGTGTTTAGCTTTACAACTAAAAGTCAGAACAGGTCGTGTCCATAGAGCCCAGTTTTCAGAAAAACAGGTATTCAGCACTTCCAGTAAATGAGGCACAGTTCAAAGTATCAGATCCCAGCCATTGGCAGTCATGTCAGGAAATCCTGGCCTAAATATTCATCAAGGTAACCATGGGTCTGCTCCATTATGATTCAGTATCTGGTGCCTTTTCCACCCATCAGAAAGTTCAAAATGTCACCTGAGTCAAATAAGTTTCAAACCATTTAGAAACTGGGGAAAAGAGCTTGAGTGACTTTGAGGAGGGGGATTCTGTTTTTAAATGTGATGACTCCAGTTGCCATTTGTCCTCTAGATAAATCCAAAGCCAGTCACACTATGGGCTTCTATGGGGTGACCTACACATATCTCAAGGACCAGACATCTTAAACAGCAACACGATTTCACGAACAGCAAGAATCCAGATAAATTTACATTAACTTCAGATAAAATCCTCTTACAAGCCAAACACCAGCTCTTATGGGATCTGTTCATTGCCATTGCCAGAATGTCCTGTAACATGCACCCTGACTCTGGCTGTGCAAGCTAAATTTGCTGTGATTAGTAGGGCTGAAAGAAAAACGACTGCACTAATATTCAAGCTGTTTGAAGAGAGGTTTACTGCCCCCAAAAGAATCATTTAATTATAACACACCATTTTCTTTAGATCTACATATAAAAGAGTTAATTTGCCTAAGCATGCACCAATGGGGCTAATGGATAAAGGTTTTTATTAGGGATGTGCCAAATGGTTCAATAGTTATTTGAATACTGTAGAGACCTCTCAAACATGTAGCTTTGGTGTGCAGTAATTCTGTTCAATTAATGGGTTTATTTCCTTCACAGATATTCTTTCAGAAGTGCTCCATCATCCATGCAGTGTTGTTCAGAGACAAGTTGTAAACATTTTCTCTTTACTGGTAAGTTCTAACGACACGGTGCTGTTCTTTCACACTGCTGTACTTGATATGAGAAGAAACCTACAGAGGAATACACAAAAAATACTGTACAAATTCTCTTTGGACCTAAGTTAATTGGTGATAATAATATTGTTGCAACCAATGACATTGCATCAGCTTTCAAACAGTCTCTAGCACTCTCTTCTCCACTTCAGCTCTGCGTGGCAGAGGGTGGCACACTCAGCATCCCTTCCAGCATTAGTTGCTAGAGACAGACATTAATATGACTCTGAATCTCCTAAAGCAAATGCAGCCCTGGTATCTGTGCATTGCTGCTGAAATTGCACACTTGCACATTAATCTGAAGTTTTAATAGCTGTCAGTAATAAATTTTAAAAACTAACAAAAAAGTCTTTCTTTGCCACACCCACACACCTAAAGGAAAGCACAGCACAGTCCAATGCACACATTAACAGACATCACTGAAGTAAAAGTTCCCTGAGTGGTCTCCCCTCTGCTGCTTTTTGTTCCTGCTGATTGTTTCTGAACCCTCTTCCTTCAGTTCCTCTTTCCCTGCAATCTGAACTCTGAACAATTCCCCTGATAGGGCTGGGAAAAAATGACAGTCCTGGTATGGCCATCAGCATCCAGCTGTTACCTGTCCTTGCATGGTGTCTGTCTGCCCTTAACCTTTATCCAGATGGTTTATTTCAGTGTTAGAGAGCAGCATTTGTATGAATAAACCTTCTTAGATGGTCTTAAGGTCCACAACTTCAAAAGCATTTCAAGCACCTATCTATCATTGGAAAAAAGAGGGTCTGGTAAATATTTATGCAAAGATGTCTCTAGGACATTCTCCATTTCTGAGGGTAGGGGTCTTTTTCTCCTGCTACAAGCACAATAACAAAAGGAGGTCAGAAGTCATGACTACAAAAGACAATAAACATTACAACATTTACATGGTGATATTTTTACAGTGGCCAAATGATTGCCTAATGACATCTCCAGAGCTTCCAGAGGTTCCACCAGTCAGGGTCAGGAGTTTTTGCTTTCTTCAGCTACTCAGGGTGGAAAAGGTTCAAAAAGGAGGCACTTTGCTCTTTATCTAGTAATGAGCTTTGTGACTTGAGATGGAGGGAAAAGTACACAGGTTCTGGAGACTGAAACTAATCATCAAAATAATACTTCTGAAATTGTTTCCCTAAATTACGCGATAAGAAGACACAGATAGGGCTTTGTCCTGTTTACCCTTCCTGGTGAAGATCTTTTATTTCCTAAACAACAAGGGCATCATATTTAAACACAGCAACTCTTTCAGCAGTTGGAACTGAATACCATTGAATACATTGACCTTTACAAAGATTTAAAAATAACCTTGAATGTTGTCTTGCATTAGCTTTCATTATTATTCGATTGCATCTGATGAGCTGGCAGTAATTTCCACTTCTGCTTGCTATTGTTTCTTGTGGAACAAACACCTCCTCATATCTACAGGGTGAACTATATATGGAAAAGTGCACAAAAAGCTCCCTGAGAAAATTCAGAGAAAACATGTCAGTGCAGTGGATGTTTGGGGCAGTGGTCAGAGCAGCACGTCACTCAACCACCCTCACTACAATTTAAACAAATTTCTGCTAATTTCTCCTATTTTTGTCTTCACACCACCCAATATTTTTAAGAGCATTAATCTAATCAGAGATGTATTTTCTACCTACACAGAATTCAGCTATGAGCTTCGGAAAAAAAAAAAAAAAAAAGCTGAAAATAACAATAACTCAAATGCTTTCAAGATTTTATCTTTTTAGAAAGACATAAAAGACAGGTTTGCTCTTTGTCCATATTTGTATGGGTAGCACCTGTTTTCTCACCTTCATTCTACCTCTAATTGCACCTTATGGCATCAGAGTAAGTTTACAAGTGAGTGGAATACATTGCTCTGCCCTACTTGTTAGCCACTTAAATACCTTCAAGGATCACAGAGACTGAACAAACAGACTGCTTCAAAAAACAAAACACTGGGTAGGAGCGTCCATTGTTCTCATTCCACCAGCAGTCTCAGTGATTTAGAGGATTTGATGTGTGTCTCAAGCAAATGGTAACTCCTCTCCAATGGTAATTCCCACCCAGATATCCCACCTTTCCTGAGCAGATGTTCAAATACCTGCCAGGAGGGTGACCAGTTCTGCTCAGTTGAAATGTGATTAGCAATAGGAAGTCTCAAACAATCTTTCTTGAGCACCTCTCTGGTACTTTTCTCCTTACAAGCCTTGCAGTATGATATAAGAAAAGTCATAGGCTTTTAATTATATTTTGAATGTTATGCTGCTACAGCTGTTATGAGGCACTGTCATTTTTTTGAGTCAACTGGACTCACTGTAGAGTAATATCTGGTAGCAAAATGCAGCTTTGTTGACATGAACCCATTCACAGCCACATTTTAAATTCATAATGAAAGGTGTTATAAATAAATATTTTTTTCAAAATGCCAAAAAAAACCCCAACCTGGCTTTTTCCATTCCCTATTCTTTTGTTGTGACTTCTAAGTAAAAGAGAAAGGTAGAAAGCTTTCTTTACATGAAAATATACATTGCAAGGATGCAAATGATGGTTCTAAAGTTAAATTTACCTCCCTGGTGTAAACAAAGTAAAGTAATAACAATGAAATAGATTTTTCTCTGCCAACATAGTCTAAGTTGTGACTTCAGTAAGACTCATGCGAACAATGCTAGTGGTCTGCACTAAGACCTTAGCAGATCCCTCAGGTTTAGTCTTGAATCAATAGAGATATTTTCTTATTTACCCAAATTCTTGAAGAGGAGAATTTCAAATATAAGTAAACATTCATTTATATAAACTGCTTGTATTAATAATTCATTACACTGCCATCAGTGACTTAATAATTCTTTTTAAACTCTTATTGTGATGGTGTGAAGCTAGTAATAAAAGCTTTCTTCCTGCCAACAGTGCTCAGAAAAATAATTATTCCTCTCTTATATCTCCTTTCTGGGTCACACCCAGACTTCAATATTCCACGTGGGGAGGAATTTTTGCTTATACCTGGCCTGCAAGAGAACATGGAACAACCAGGTAAGAGAAGGCCTTCTTGCAGAAGCCCCTTTCCTATATTCAATTTGCATTGAATAACGATCCCACTGGAGTGCAAAATATTCTGTTCTTTGCAGCTGCAAAATCAGTTGGGAAACAAAAGCTTCATTAGAGGAGGAATTCTTTCAATGGATGCCAGTAGCACTGAAGAGCCATCTTTGCCCCACTGGTGTTAGTGTTATGCCAAAAATTCACAGAGGGATACAGAGATTTCTCCTTTACTCTTCGAAATGCACAATCAAGGCCAGCAGAAACTTGTAACAAAGCAAAGGGACCATATTTCATTATTTACCTGCTTTGCCAGGTACAGGTCAGGCTGAAGCTCTCCAAAGGACAATCGTTGTTGTTATTTTGCCTGACAACCCCATTTCTAGGTTCTGTCAGTAATGCAAGGCCTAATTCCAAAATGTGCTGTTTATTTTTATTCTGCAAACACAACATTACTGTTTTCATAAATAAGTCTTTAGGTTTCGCTTATGTTTAACTGGCAGGGGTTAATCCAATATTTTCCAGGTCATACCCAGGTTACTGGTACACAGAATAATGTCCTAGCTGAACACATAGAAGTCATGTGACTGAGGACACTTGCAATTCTACCAAAGTTTTCCAAATTATTTTGCACTTAACAGTTTCTATGCTAGGAATGGTTAAATGCTGTTCCAGCAGACAACAAGAGGAGCTCAGGCTCACAGATTTGTCTTAGTGGGCAAGCATTTTGCATGATGTAGGGCTGCATGCACATAGATCAGGTGTGTTTTGATAAGGCACAGGTAACGTGGAAACAGCGATGAATGCTGTCCCTCGTGCCTGCTGCTGCTTTCCTTGCTGCCTATGCAGCATCTTCAAAAATGTGTGTGTGTGTGTGTGTGTGTGTAAGGCTGTATTCACAAAGCTGTACTCTGACAGAGATAATGTACAAAGCAGCACAGTGCTAGAAAACTCATCTAGGCTGGGCTTCATCTGAGACTCCAGCTCATCTAAATGCTAATTCTGAGGGGACACGAGTTGGATTCTTCTGAAGACCGTGCCCCCAACGCCCTTTTAAACACATAATTTAATATTATATTTTGGGGACAGGCAGTAGAAGTTAGTGCGCTGTGTTGTTCTGTAAATCCACTGATTGCTTCTTTCAGGGGTATTGCACCAAGCCTTGGCTTTTCAGCTGAAAGGACAACGAGGTCTGTCAGCCTGAGCTGGCTCATTGTGCTACTGAGCCACACGCACAACACTGAAGAGCATTAAACAGCACTTCACAGATGCTAATACAGAATAATAAACTGCGTGGCACAAAGGTATGAGGAAGCGCCTATTTTTACGCTGGCAATTGAACCACTTATCACTGAAAAGGCCATTATTTGCATGTGAAACTTACTCTCTAACACTTGTTATAACTATGGAATTCTAGACACTCACAGCATAGAAAAAAAAAATTAAAAAAAGGAAAAATGAAAAGGAGAAAAAATAGCACAAATTTGTGGACTGAACTCTAAAGAGTCCAAGAAGAGGAAGTACTCAGCTCTACATTTGAGAAGAAGATGACAGAGTTCACAGAAGCAGATGCACTACATCTTCACAGGAGCCTTGCAGAGCGGGCCACATGAAGCTGGTAGACACATTAAAATGAAGAATAGGTCTGAGCTTCAAAGGGAAGAGAATCACTCTCAGATTTACAATAATACTGTCACAGAACATCATATTTAAAGAAGACAACATAAAAGGAATCAAAATACATTTCTTGGAGTATAATAGGCTTTATTCTTTTAGCTTGGATGTGGGAAAAAATGGAAATAGAAGAGGCAAATGACACGAAACTTTCACTGGCTTGGGGAAGGGGGTCTACCAGTTTTGAAAACTTTTCCCTGGCTGAGAAAATTTAAGATATGCATTTATCAAAGTAACTCTGAACGCAGCTTAGAGTCCATGGAGTTTGCTTCAAATACAAGAGACACTTTTAAGCTGCCAGTGCACCGTGTTGCTTGTCTACACGAGGAGTTACTACAAAGCCCAAGAGAGAGCTGCTGCTACCTCCTACCTGAGTGCAGCTGATTAAGCATGTCCTTGACAGAAGTTGTCTGTCTAAGTGACTTTTAGCTTTCAGGAACTTAACCAAACCAAGAAGACATCCAACAGGCAACAGGGTAGGACAAAGAAATGATAGTTCTTTCAATTTTCTTCAAATCTATCTCTTCAAGAGAGGTTTGGTAACCTGAGGGAACAAAAACATGAAGTCAAATGATTGTACATTGCAGTACTCCTCATCTACACTGCCCTTCTCATCTTCTTTCTTCTGGAGTCACAGGATGAGTTATAACCACACCAGAAAGAAAGGGAGCATCCATTGGTGTGCCTGGTTTCTCTCTTTCTTTCCTCCTCTCTAGCAAGTGCACTGCAAGGTAGCCTCACACACTTTAGGAGAAACAGGAGCAAGGGCTATTGTATGAAGATGTGAAGTGACTGTAGCCACACAAAATCCTTTGTGAACAATGTCATGAGTGCTGCCCGTGTCTAAACAGCTCAGATAAGAGCTGTTTTCAGAGGTTTTCATTATTATTGTGTTTTTCCCCAGGAAAACACTAGGAAGATGTCTATTCTAGGAAGCTGATACTTTGTTTGACCTGGTTTAAAGTGGTTATTTTGAATGATTTGAATGATTTTTTTCCCCCTCAGTTACTTTTTATTGATAAGCCATGCACAAATCTAAGGGCTGTGCAGAAATATCGTTCTGCCAATTACCTTGGTGTGAACAGCTACTTTGAACTTCTCCATAGAGTGGACCAGTCAAAAGATGTATTTTGACCACCACCCTGCATGTGACCTGCATAGGCAGAAGAGTCTTTCAATTTGTGCAGCCTGGTAGCCAGCACACAGGAGAAAAACATCAAAACTGGGCAAATTAGCAAGATACACGTGAAACCACTAAAGAAAGCTTTTTAATTAAAAAGCTAACCTGCTGACTGACTTAATCTGGTCTTGATTTTTCAGTTCAACAGTTTGTTCAATGGGGACATTTTTAGATGCTCTTACATCTCTATTTAGGTTAGAAAACTCTTCTTAATCCATTGAGGCATCTGATATATCAGATTTAATATAGACCAAACTTTGTTGAAAACCCATGTCAGAAAGCACAGGCCTATCTGGGGTACTGAAATCCTCTGTGTGCAAACTGCAGCCACCAAATTTTGGCCATTTCAGTGGTGACTGTGTTTTCTGGTGTCATTGTCACAGTTCTATGTGAGTTCTGCTGTTTTTTATCACACCTAATGTGTGTTCTTTTCTATCCCAAGTGTTTTTTTAATTTAATGGGACAATTCAAAAAATAATTTGTAACCTTGTGTGTCAGTTTTAAAAGTTAACTTCTTTTTTGTTTGTTGGTTTGTGTTTTTCTTAAATCAAACAAAAGATGGTGGGCATGGACAAGCTTGATGCAGGTTCTTTGCAGATAGTGGAGGTTTCACACAAAAATCTCACTAAAAAGAGTTTTGATTACTGTTGTGAGATTTTTATTTTTTTTTCTTCTTTTAGTCTGCCCATATTAATTTCTTTAAACTTAATCTCAAGGAATCGTTTGTTAGGGAGTGAATAAACTCTTCCTAGCTATGAGGGGACTAATATTTTCACTGATATTTTCCAATTAAAATACTGGAGAGCAACCTACACCAAAGCAGCAAAATCACATAAGCGCACCAGGAGAAATGGACAGGACACCAGGTGAAGCCTCATTTGAATTCAGTTAGAAAGTCTTGAAAAATAAAATCTTTGTCCCTGTTTAACTCTGGTGTAACAGAAATCAGGTTGAATTGTATTCTGAACCTAAAAACCCAAGTGATAAACAGACTATTTTAATCATCAACAAATTACACAATGGTAAGGAATTGTAATCTGATAAGGTTATGAGCTCTTTCTGCATTGGGAAAAAAAAACCCCAAACAATAAAAGAAGCAATTTTTTGGCTTTGAGGTAATTTGTCAAATGCATTAAATTAGAACAATGGGGTTTTTTTATTACCTCTTGGTTTTGGTGTACCAGAGTTTTATTATATTCAAATCTTTTGAGTCATAAAGATTGGAGATAAATACACGTAACAGAATAGTGTTAACATATTATCTCAAGAAAAAAAAAAGCATTTCTTTTCATTTTCCTGTTCATTCCACCATTTTTCTTCTTTAATCCAGTAAAGAAACTGAAGAAAGATGCCTGCTTCTGTAAATATCTCATTTCTCTATCCCCAATAGATTTTGTGTAATCCTGAAACAACAGCTACTTCTAGTAAGAAGCAGAATGACTAACAAATTATAGACATAATAAAACTATGCTAGTACTAGAGAAAAAATTTGATTTATTTGTTCCCCGGGTCCCCAGGGCTTTTCTGTTAAAAAGAAAAGGAAAAGAAAGACAAAAGACAAAATAAACAAACAAAAAGCCCTGTTTGTTTTGCAACTAAATAAAGGAAAAATATTGTGCAACCTGTTCATTTTCTTAAATTAACACAGTGCATTTAGCAGCTGACCTAAACAATCCTTAAAAAAACCCCTAAAGCCAAAGAGCTGGGTAGCAAATCCATATATCCATAATAATAGGCAAGCCAAGGTGCATCCTCTGGTTAATTCTGAAAAATACCAAAGATTTTTTGCTATTACTGGAAGATGTTAATGTTTCCACTATCAAGGAAATCTGTGATCAATAAATATTATTGGAGACCAGTCCAGCTCA
Source organism: Pycnonotus jocosus (assembly GCA_013400435.1). Classification (NCBI taxonomy): domain Eukaryota; kingdom Metazoa; phylum Chordata; class Aves; order Passeriformes; family Pycnonotidae; genus Pycnonotus; species Pycnonotus jocosus. The sequence continues at coordinate 274,517 of VWYP01029196.1, read as the reverse complement.
ATTGGGTGTGCTGAGAACTCCTTTCAGGTCCAGGGGAACAATGAATTCTCCTTACAGCACAGAGAGACAGAAACACCAGTGCAGGTTAATATTTTTTCTCTCTTTGGTGCTCTGTATCCAGGTTATAACATCTGTGGCCTGCCTTCAGAGCCCATCTTTTTTCTCCTCACAATCACAACCTCCCCCATGCAAAAATCCTCCTGCTCAATTCAGGAACTGGTTCTGTTTCATGGAAGTGCTTCAGCTGCTTTCATCTTCCCACGTCACCATTTTGCAGAGTGGCTGCACCAGCAGCAAGGCCTGAGTGACAGGAGACACACAGGAACCCTTTGTTCCCTTCTTGCCCTTTTTCATCCCTTTCTGAGGATTATATCAACTACTGCTGTCTCCTGAAACCTGCACTGCAACTTGTTAGGGAAACTCACACACGTTCTTAATCCAGTGGAAAACCACCACTGACACAAGGGTAATTAGGGGTGGATTTACACTGAACGAAATAGAATTCATAAGGAAAGATGTTCAAGCACAGGTGAAGCTTACAGACCACACAGAGTGCAAAAATCACCTGCCTAGACATATTAGAAAATGAGCAGAGAGTGGGGGAAAAGCTATCAAAGACAGCTCAAAGGAAGATGAACAGAGAAATTAACAGAGAAGCAGACTCGAGGCCGGACACCTCCCCCAGGCTCTTCCCTGCACATGAAGGGAACAAGAAACAAACTCTGCAGAACTTTGTACTTTCAACCTCCAGTCACCACAGCATCTCCAAATAACTCACACACTCCCACTCCTTTGAAACAGCACAATATCTATTTTCCCCCAATTTTAGAGATAAGGGAAACAATGCATGGACAGACTGAAGTCGACTCCAAGAACCTGCAAACACGCTTGCTACTACCCAGGCATTTCATCTCTTTGATGATAAGAGGTCTTAGGCAAGAAGAGTCTGGTTCCATTTTTCAATCACATCACGTGCTCGATATAAACAAAGTTATAAAGCCCTGCTCCATTGATTCGTATCACAGAGGTGATTCTTAGCCAAGGGAATGGTTTCTCTTGATGCAAAGGGCATTCCTTGAACAAAACTGAAAAACAGGGCTCCCCCTGGCAAGGCAGCCTGGACTATTTTAGTAAAGCAGCAAACCAATTTCCTGAAGAAAGTTGTTTTCTGATATACAAGAGCAATCTTTAAATTATATCTAAGTTTGTCGATGGAAAATATATACAAATACACTCTTAATCTTGGGGTGGTTTTTTTTGGTCAAGGCCAGAATTTTCAAAAATCTCAAGGATTTACACAATCGTACATTGATTTGCTTAGATGAAAGACCACGGGCAGTCATTTATATGTGAATTTCTGCATTTGTTTAAGTAGCATGGAGCTGTTGTGCTACTGTGCTCCAGAAAGCATGTTATGTTTCCATGGAAAATTTAGTGTTTATTCAATGCAGTTGACTGCTGGAACTAAATTTATAGAAGTGGGATGCTTGTCACCACAGTGCATAACAAACACTGCAGTTTCCTACCTTCCCAGGGCTTGATATTCAATACCTAATTTAAGCCTCGATATTCCAGTCTGTAGTCAGATTGTCCATTAGAGCAATTGTGCAGAAAATCATTTAGAAAAATGGTTTCCTCTTCCATATACACAGTCTTTGCCACCAGAGGTCAACAATTAGTATACAGATCTATTATTAATTTTAATTAATTTCTAGAAATAATATTTGTGAATATGATTATTCAAAATTTATGAGCTGATATTTAAAATCTGTGAAGTAGCCCATTTGACGTACCTCATAAATTACACAGTACATTATAAACTCATGAGATGAGAGCATATGACTTAGAATAGATAGTGTGAAATGACATACATATGAATTTGAAATTCATCCTCTATTAATATTCTCTAATTAGTTAAAACTTGCTGCTTATGAATTTCCCTGCCAGCAAAATCATGGAACATATGCAAAAAAAGCAAAAACAAAGGGGGTGATAGCAGTCTCAAAGCAAAACCTTTTGAAATTCAAATCATTATTTGTGGAGAGGGAACAAAAACTCCTAAAAAATCACAGTACTCGATTACCCTGTAGATGGAGAGATGGAAAAAGGTAGGGAGGATGGTGACTTGCATTGTCTGAGGGACATGCAATGGCTTCAGAGTTGGCACATATCGAGTCACAATTAGAAGTAAGTTTGTCATTCCCACTCTCTCTCCTACCACAAAATTGCTGTTTCTTCTTACCACATGCACGAAGAACACAGATATCCAATTATTGCTAATTGGTTTTGGTTTTTCATGCATAGTTAATGCAACCTTATTTATACAGGGCAACCAACTCCCTTCAGGTATGCCTAATTTCCTGCAGCATTCATATAATACATCATTAATTTTAAATCTATAAATTGCATCACATCCTCGGATGATATAAGAGCCAGATGATATAAGAATCATCCTACCAGATAAAATTAACCCTTCCCCCAAATATTATGTTTCAGTAAACATTTAAATAGGCATTTTCTCTTTTCCACCAAGACAACTTCATTACAGATGCTTAGGACTGTGTGGACAGATGCATCAGACAAAACTCATCAGAGAAACACACCAGGCACACTTTTCTTGGGAAAAGCTCCTTCCCACTGCCCTGCAGAAAGAACAACTGAGACAAGAGATGCAAGGCAGCTTCCTTTGTTTCACCTGGCCTTATTTACTCTTTCAAACATGACACCAAATAGTCACATTAAACTTCTGAAAAAACATTTTGGCTCTCTGTCACATGGCATAAATCAGAAGTCATACTGTATAAAGAAATGCTAGGAAATCAGCAGAGAGGGCAAAGGCAGAGGCAAACTCAAAGATAGCAGCTGCATTGGCCACCTGAAAACATGATTTTAATTTTGTTTCTGCTCAGCTATAGTCTTGGTGTCCTCTGAGAAATATTGGCTCAGTATACAAATGTCAGTGCTCTCCACTCCCCTGTTCCTTTTGGTGTGTGCTCTCCCATCTGAGCAGATACTTGTTCATTTAAATCATTAAATGCAAATTAGTCCTTGCAAGTACAGTGGCTTATTCAGAAAAAAAGTATAATTTGAAAATGTAGTCCTATGCAGCTTGCAGATGTAAGGTACAGTATATTTTTATGTCAATGTTTTTAAAGATAAGCATGATTGTTCACAGAATTATTCCTTTTTCCAATTTCTAACCCACTGATACCATGCTCAGAAAGTACTTCCATAACAAAAGGTCCCATACTTCTTTCTCTCTGGGGAAATATAATAGTTTGTGTGAAGAACAACAGTTTGTTAATTATTTCACCATTTATCATCGATGTAGCGCCCTCCCCTGCCTTGTGGTCAATAGCACGGGCAGGGAGACCCAGCTTAATTGAGTAGATATTGACAATCCCTTTATTCAAACTGAAACATGTAGAAGTAATTTTCAAGCACCGTTGATGGCATTTGGGTGATTCACATCTCCAGGTGTCTTTCAAAACTCATCATTAGTTTCCCTAACAGACTTCACTGGGATGAAACCAGGACAGATGGTTCCTGCCTTCAGTTCTGCTGTTAGCATGTTCACAGGATCACAGAATGACAGAATCACCTCCTCATCCACACTCATCCTTTAACTCTGCAGCTTGAGGACATTTGAAAATGAAATTAAAAAGGTAAAAAACATTGGACTGTGGGAAGCTTTATTACTAGGACTGATTGTTCATGGTGATTGCAGAACATCACTCCAAGATGGCATTGTTTCACCACCCTTATTGTAAAAAACCTGTTTCTTATCTTTAATCTAAGTGGGCTCACCTTCAGTTTAAACCATTACCCCTTGTCCTATCAAAGAAAGACAATACTGTGCCAGCTCAATGCTGCCTTATTGAAAATCAGCCACAGTAGAGCTGTTCCAGGGCTAAGCTGTCCTGACAAGGTAATATGAGCAAATAATTAACCAGCTTTTATTAAGCCATGTGCTGCAGCCTCATTTTCTACCCTCGTGTGGCCCTAATCAAGAGCCAGGGCAGGGAATGTCAGTGAACTCCAGACCCAAGGGACCAGTTAGCATTTGAATGTGTGAACCAGGCTCTGAATTTCCCAGTTTTATGTGCAGTGGCTCTCAGTGGCTCAGGTCCAGCTGATGTGCAATTCCCCTGACTGCAGCGCTTCCTGTGAGTTTATCCTGGGGAGGTGTTTTGCACAAAAGGATTAACTCAGACGGGAACTTTCCCCTGAAAGTAGTGGAATAAAACTAATAGTGACATGGAAATCCTATTAGTGGCTCCTGCTGTTATTAACAAGATCAAGGGAACCACTTTCTAATAATCTGTTTGCCAAAATCTGATGGTTGTTTCTCCCCTGGCTCACACGGGCATTGATCCATTGATCCACATGGGGATCATGGAGCACATTAACCATATCTGGGAGCAAGGGTTGTTCCCAGGTGTTTTCTATTCTGCAGCTCCCAGGTGGGCAAGGTGAAGCCCCCAGGCAGTTCCAGGAGGAGGTGTCTTATTCGTGGCACTGAGTAGAAGTCAGGAATTACCTACTGGAGAAAGGAATGTGCTCCAGCAATTCAGAGCAATAACTCACCAACAGACTGCCCTGTCTGCAGGACCAGCTGATGCTGGGATGCCAAGAGGTGAAGCAGTTCACTTTACATTAACAGACACAGCATTTTTCTGAAGTGGCATTTGGAATTCAAAACATCATCAGTAAAAATTTGCATAGATAACTAAAACCTTTTATGAAACACAACGTTCTGCCTTTTCAAAATGTCACAGAGCAACCCCCTAAAAAATAAAAAAAATAAAGCAAGTAATGACAATAAGCTTTCTTCGTTATGCTGAAAATCAATCTACAAATATGTAAAACTTTGGTTTTGTATGTCACATTTATTTTCTGAACAGTCTTAGATGCCAGAAAGAGTTCTTAAAGATTTTCTGGGATAGAAACTAGTAAAAAAGAAAACCATAGCCATGTGCATTTAATTGTAAGTTATGCACATTATGCACTTTAAAATATGCTTTTTCAAACAGATCTTGGAACACTTTACATTGTTGATACTATACAAAAACGGATATAAATGAAAGTTGCACTATAAATAAAGGATTTTTGCCAGCCATTATTAATATTTAAAAACCATGTGTAGAGTTTTATTAACTTGAATAAGGACTCCTTTTTAAAAACTTTATTTGCATAAATTAAATATCCCCTTGCTATTATAGATATTTTTCCTTTTACTGCTTTAGTTGTCTGATTATCCAAAACAAAGAGGGAAAAAAAAAAAAAAAAGAAGGGAGTGAGGGGCTGCAGGGCAGACAGATTTCCTGCAGACAAATTCTAATAGGCCTTCCAGATATATAGCATCTTGTTAAAAATTCATACAGGCCAGAATACTAGAAGGTCAGAAAATGTCTTTGAAATTCTGCCAGAGCTCTTTTTGACAATTCATTCAGGTTTTAAAAGGGAAAATTCCTCATTAAAAGGAACCTAATGCTTATTAATTTATACTCCTAAGGCAGAGGCTGAATATTAAGCGGTGGACTCTGTTAATCCATTTATTAAATATCAAAGACCGTATGTTTTCACCCTGTGTCCTTGCTTATTGATTAATTTCCTTAGACCTGTATGGGTAAAAGCAGAATAAAGTAAGTCTCTGGACTCTTTCCTAAACTGGTGGAGGCTTCTGCACTCTTTTGTGTAGTATATATCTTACAGAACTCAATCTCCTCTGCCTTCAGGTGCACATCTGTAATCTACTGGATCTGGCTGAATAAGAGTCCCCTTCACTAAAAGTTATCATTTTGTGCCAAAGGGTAAATAAAACACCTCCTACAGCTCTGATTTCTGGTTTCCTGGTGAACACATTAATGGACATGAGGGAACAGAAAGGTTTCCCCGTGCTCCAGAAACAAACAAAAGCTTCTCTGCTCTAGGCTGGCACAGGACGAGGATCTGAGCACTTTCCCCACTCTCACAGCCATCTCCAAGAACCCCATTCAACTGCAGAGTTCCAAGCACAGTTCAGATGTGTCCTGCTTTTGGCTGGGATAAAATAAATTCTCTTCGTAGTACAGGCTGTGTTTTGAATTTAGGATGAGGATTATGCTGATAACGCGCTGATGTTTGAGCCCTTGCTGAGCCATGCTTACCCCAAGCCCAGGACTTTCCAGTTTCCCATGCTCTGACAGTGAGCAGGTTCTGGACAAGAAGCCTTTAGGGAGCATGGCCAGGACAGGTGACTGAGACATATTCCATTCCACAGAATATCAGTGTATAAACAAGAGTGAATTGGCCAGAAGCCGTCACCTGCTGCCCGAGACTTGGTCAGGGAGTGGTGAACAACTGCCAGGTGTTATTTCTCTCTCTTCTTTTCATTAAAATTATACTATTATCATTATTATTATTATTGCTCTCTCTTCTTTTAATTAAAATTTTACTATTATTATTATTATTAACATTAGCACAATTATTATTTTTTTCTTATCTCACATCTACCAAGCAACCGCCATCCTGCCCAAAATCCAAATATTACCTAAATAAGCAGAAGGTAACAAAAATCAATAGAAATGCTGAAGTTTTCAGAAGATCTGTGGTTTACTAGAGCATTTTGTCATAAATTTAGCTGCATGTGCATCTTCCACTTCATTGTAGCACTCTCAAATGAAAGTAGAAGAAAGACAGGATTATGTTCACTTTGTAGTGGTATAAAAGAGGACTGAGGGTGCTACTGACTCAAGAAGGGTCAGGACCCAACTGTGAATCTTTTTCTAAAATCAAGCAAACATAAAACATTTTCATTTCTTATTACTAACTTCTCCCCCCTCCCAAAACTGAGGATAAGAATTATAAAAAGATGATTTCAGGTACATTAAGAAGTTTATGTCATGACTGACTACTGACATGGAGAAGTATGACATTAGAGAGCAGAATTTACTTCTGAGTGATTCAATCTCCCTTCAGGGAAAAAAAAGAAAAAAATCCAAAAACTAGTAGCTTGTGAGCAAAGAGCCAAACCACAGAACACAATCATAACTAACAACTTCAAGACCATCAAGTAATGCTGATTCACACAACCTTGTAGAAAACAGAAAAGCATGAAAGCACCAAGCACTGGCATGGACTGGCTTGGCAAACCTCTTTCCCTGAGTGCAGAGGGGAAAAGCCCCTTGTAGACTGGGTAACCCCAGTCACTCTGCATGTGTGACTGTCACAAGATTTTGAGCCAGAATGCTGTGGTTAACAAGAAAATGATGACACTTTTTGCCTTTTGAAGATCAGGTACTGTTTATGTTATGTTATGTTTTCAGTTGCCTGCTAATGTGGCTTAGAAGTCCACAGAGACTTTTGCTTCTTTCCTAGGTGCTTCAGTAATCAGCAGACAACTAACAAGATGGTAGAGCAGCACTGGCAGAGTTGAAACAACATGTTGTACAAGGGAAAAAAAACTGTGTAGCAACAAAGAGAGGAAAATCCACAACAAAAACAACAAAGAAAAGCTCCTGTAGCAGACACCGAATGAGGACACTTCAAATGGACACAGCAGAGATGACTTTAAGGTGTTTTTCTTCTTGTACAAGAGCTGCTGTGTGCAGTCACTGCTCCTTCTGCTAATTCTTGCTGCTCCCTCTGCTGTGCCAGTACAACTATTTGTGTGACTGTGAAGTGAATCAGATCAGGGAATTGATCCAAGGTAAAAATAACCTCGGGGGGAAAAAAAATGAAAAGAAGAAGAACACAAAACAAACAAAATCCGAAAAACTGTCTCCCCCCAAAAAACCAACAACAACAAAAGCAAAAACAACAGCAACAAAAAACCCCCTCAAAGCAGCTGCCACTGGAGCCAAAAAGAAATGTCAGGCATGTCACAGCTTTGCCAGGGTCTCTCCAGAGCCACAGTTTCAGGACAGTTGGATTGGCACTGCATTTGAGACCTCCAGCCTGCACAGACAGCAGCACACGAGGCTGTCCTGTCACAGGGACATAATGGATGTAGGCAAGAGCAGGACTTGAAAACCTTCCCAAAACACCAACACTGGGAGTTGGGAATATACACACATGAATACAAGGTGTTAAGTGATAACTTGAGATGTACAAGAGCATGGACAGAGCAAGGCTCTGCTGCCCACACTTCAGTAATTCAGATTGTTGAGGTGCAGATCAGCTGTTTCAGCTTGGACTTCCAGCCACCACCAAACAGCCACCTCAGAGTGCTCTTTTTAGAATCAGGATTTTCAAAAATCAACACCACAACAACTACTCCCCATATGCACCATGACACACTCAGTGTACCTTAGGGTAGGATTGGAAAAATGTTTAGAAAAATCTTTTAGAAGCTGCAGTGGAGAAGGACACGTCAAAGGCAGAATATTTGTCACCAGCCTAACCCTCCCTCAGAAATAATGAAGCACAAGTTCAGTTTCAGTGGTTCCTGGAGGCAGAATGGACTCTTACCAAGCTGAGGTCTACCTTATATGTTAATATAATAATTCTCTAGGAACACAGCAAAGCCTCTTCCTGCTTATAACATGATCTTCAGCGTGGCATTTGGTGGCAGTCACCTGCTCAGCACAGCCCAGATAAATTGTGGAATTTACTGCACATTTTCTGAGCTGAGCAGACAAAGCCTTCCTGCTGGACAGTCTGCTGGAATACCCAAACCACATCTATAACATAAGCTGAATGGCTTCCTTGTGAATGAAAAGAATTTATTAAGATTGTATCATACAGAATCTACTTGGTGTCTGTCTCTATGGTGTAAATAATAGTTCCTGATGATAATAAGCTCAGCCTTAAATGCACACATGCCATGATCATGCTGTGTAAGTTTAAAAATGCTACTTGTCTGCCTGCCTGTTTAGCTGGCAGCTTTACCCACCAGGAACACAAATGATTTAAAACCCAGATGCTGAGCAATTTGAGATGCAGAAGCACCCTACAGTGAAGCAATTATTGCCTTGGAGGGTCTTATTATCCTCATCATGACATGAATTCCACACAAAGTAAACATGCTTTCATTGTTATGTATTTCCCAAACTGCAGCATTGTAAAGAAAAGTTTTGAAAGGAATTTCTCATCTTTAAATGTAAATCTCATCAACTTATCTCCTTGCTAAGAGAGACAAACGATGCCTGCTATTTTCCTGACATATTATGTTCCATTCCTCTCCCCAACCCCACTGGTTTAAGGAGAATAGAGCCTCCAGGGCTTTTATAGCCCTTTTAAACCAAGTTCATGCCAACTGTCCTATGGGATAGATCTTGGAATAAAGCAGAACATCCTGTTCATCATAGAACATTGCACTTGTAAAACATGTCACCTTACCAATGCACTATACTGTGCACTTGTTTCCCAGTGTTAATTAAAATGTATTGAGAGAAGCATCCTCTTGAATTACTTAAACCCCAGTGATTGCAGACCTGGCATATTGGCATTATCTGATCACACCCAGGTCACCTGAACATAACTCAGAAATGCAGTTTTCAGATATTTACAGCAAAGCAAGGACTTGGATTAGCAAACTGCTGCATGCATATTTAGAAATGTATAGAATTCCTTTAAGAAAACTGCAGAGCCCCATAATCTTTCTTGAATGATACTGAAAACCTTTGCCAAGTCATTCCAAACTTAAAGATTAATTGACAGTTGTTTAATCCATACACTGATTGCTCTGTGTCCTTCTGGGCAATGCATAAAGGACAGCCATATAGCTTTGGACTTTGCTTATTTTAGGTTACAGCAAGTACCTAAAAGAGTAAAATGCTAAAGTAGCAGCTCTGTATGGAAGCACACATGTGAAAATTGCACCGACTCAAAGACTTATTCCCTTCTACTTTCAGCAATCAGCTGCTTTCTACATTCTTGAGAGCAAAACCACATAGAATAAAGGGAAAAGAAACCTGAAAACATTAGTTTGTGTATGAAGTGAATAGTCATTACAATAGGTAATAACTGCAGTAGTTATTGCTTAGATCTGTATTTTACCTGAAAATAACTGAGGCTTTTAACACTAACTTTTTTTTTAATTTTTTTTTTTTTTTTTACTAAACCACACAATAAATTCCAGAAAAGTCATTGAGAGCATTTCTTTACCTGAGAGGACATAAACTCACAAGCCTTCTTTTGCTGGTGCATGCCCCTAGCCATTATGCTGTTACATATCTCAGTTACTGCAGACACTGGGGTCAGGCTCAATTCCTCCTGCAGAAGATATTCCACTAAGCATGACAGTCACAAAGAGGAGGGAAGACTGAACAGCTATAAAGACTGCTTGGTACCAAGGTAGAAAATAAGATTCCTAGTTTCTGATGCACCTGCTCACTCCATTACACAAAGTTGGACAGGTTCTACTGAAAGAGAAAAAGCTGTACCTAGAATATGATATTGGAGATTCATTTAGCAATTTCAGAATTCTGGGACATGGGAGTGTAAATTTCATCCCACAAAACAAGCAGCATAATTAGATAGATTATAATTAAACAGGATTCAACCTGAATTCTCAAATAGCTTCACATCAAACGAAAACCATATGAACTATTCTAGAAAAATATTTGCTTATGCGCACCTGAAATGTGAATCTGTGATTTTTTTTTTTCATTTGTTAATTCTGCCCTGATACTTCAGCTGGAATCTGTAGTTTTCACAGCAGATTAAAGACAATGCTCTGAGTGTGGCACTGCATTGCCCCATGCCTGTGCCTTAGCCCCAGGTGTGAGCCAGGAGTAGTTACTGTGATAGAAGAGGCTCCTGTGCCTGAGGAAATTTAGAGGAAAAAAAAATCAATTCAACTATTTAAATTCAGGGATAGCTCTTTATTGTAAAGAGCAGCAATAAATTTAAGAACACACAATATTTTAACCATTATAGATGAATATATGAAATGATGTAGTTGGCAGTCAGTTCTAAGTTTCAAATATTTCCATTTTCTTATCAGCTGAATTCCAAGATCAGCCAAGTCCTCCACTTGATCAGAATCAACAATCTGACTACTGAGAAAGTGCACAGAGCATTTTATTACTGGAGTGAAGCACATGATTTAATCTCTTCATGGTGCACACTCATCACCACCAGGGAAGGAGGATGGATGGTAGGAGCACTCTCCAGAATGCTTCACTTCTGCTGTCAAGCTGCAGCATATTCTGCTTTATCAAGATACATAGCTCTTAATAAATGCCTAATAAGAGCAAAATCAGTCCTGTTATTAGAGTTAATGGTTTTTGTTGATGCCAGTGGAGAGCAGGAGTATGATTGTGATTTCACGTTGAAAAATTCTGAGCAGAAACGAGCGCTGGCTGCTCTGCAGCAGTCACAGAGGCACAGCATCCTTCCCTCCAAGGTGAACTGCTGCATGCACCCTTGGGCACCACACATGCAGCTTAAAGGAGCAAAAATGGCACAAGGTGTTCATTATCTGGGTAGCTCTAACAGGTTTTTATATGTCAGGAAACAGAACAACAGAATAGGTTTTGTAAATGGCCTTGTAACTCTTTCCTAAAATCCTTGTTCATGTTCAACTATGAGTCACCCTGTCCCTGCCTCTTGGGAAGTTTGTTGGGAAGAGCCAACAAAGTTTTTAGGGCTCTTCAGGAACACAAGGCAAGAGAATACTGAAGTACAGTTCTTGAATATGGCTTCCAAAACAAAAGAAAAATAATTTATCATTATAAAGAGGAGAATTGAAGCACAGAATTACTCAGTAAATTCTCCCCACTCACGTCAGAAATGAAATCACCTGACAGCAAGGTTACTGAGATCAAACTCTCTCCTCTGCATCACCTTTCATGCCCACATGTCCATCTGCCAAAGCTGGAGCTGGTGTGTGCACCATCTGTGCTTAGGACAAGTGGGAACTGAGATTCCCAGGTTTTACACAAGATTATAAATTTAACTCAGGGACAGACCTTACTATGCCCGAGGAAAGAGCCACCATGGGTTTTGTTTCTTTGTGCTCCCACAGTCAATCATCATATCTCCCACCAGAGGCAGGGCACAAATCTTAAATCCTTTTTGTATCGTTTTTCCAATTTTTTGTACAGTTGATTCCACAACTGAACATGAGTGAAGTATTTAGTGTTTGTAGACCTTTGTTAAACTAATTTATTCACACCTAACTTCCCACTGTTTTCACCTGTGATTATTTTGGTCCAATGCATCTTGGTGCTTTGCTGTTGGATTATTGTCAACTCAGGCTTATAGGTACAGCAATTGATTTGTCTTACCTCTTCTCTGTTTTCCATACCCTAATTTTCAGTTAATGCCTATTCATTAGTGCTTTTTTTCCATTAAAAATCCACAGGGTTTTTTTGTTGGTGACTTTTATCGGCCTGCCATAAAGAAGGCTCTGCTTTTTACATGTCAGCCAGACCTGTTTTTGTATTACTTCTGGCAGCAATAACTGAGCATGTGACAGTGCCTTTGTGTGACTGAGGGATGCTGTGTGACACAGGTATGAGGCAGAAGTGAAAGGGGAAGGAAACAGAGAGAAATATTGGTCCTCTCTGTTTAATACCTACACATAACAGGGTTACAGAGTGTAGCAGGAAGAGTGGACCCCTGCACCTATCCACCTTTTTCTCTGGCAGAAGCTTAAGTACAGATCTGCCATTCATTTACCCCACTCCTGTTTAATTGCAATCCTAGAATATGTGCAGCACACTTGCCTGAATAATATGTGGAGAACAAAAGCTAATGGAAGCTAGATGAGAAAAAACCCCCAAGTATTGGGAAAAAAAAATTGCACGGTGGGAATAAAACCATCTGTTTAGGAAAATTAAAAGAAATAAATGCCAAAATGGCTCAGTTCCATAGTCGAATGGATATATGTTAACTAGACTTCAGCACTTGTTCAAACTTCTCATTGCAACAAATGTTAGGTAACATGATGTATTTATTTCTCTTTTCTGACACTGACCTCTGGGACAGTTAAATGACACAATACTTTCTGCAGGTTGAGAATACCTCTTCTGGACAGCCACTGTGGCTAAACTGGTGCAGAGTAACTTTTTCAATGACAGTAAACGTACTTTGAATCTGACCTGGTAAATTTATTCAACACAAAATGTTAAAAAACACATTTTGTGCAGAAAAAAACCCAATTCATTGCTGGGTGGTGAAAAGAAAGAGGTCCAAAAACTCTTGTGAGAGGTCACCAGATGGAGTGGGGACACTCTGAGCCAGGGCTGTGCTGCATTCTCACCCAGTAACTGAGAGGGACAGCTAAATGATGGATGCCTTGGCTGAGCATCAAGATGAGCTGTTGTTCTCTCAGAAGATCAACAAAAGACCATCATGCACTCCCTGACAGTAGAAGCTGCATGACCAAATGCAGTTTAAGATGTTAATCAGAAAATGGAACAATAACCCAAAGCTCAGCCGCTCCTTTCACTGCTGCAGCTCTGCAGCCTGCAAGAGCTTTGCCGCTGATTTCAAAGAGAGCAAAGCCAGGTGATTACAATGCTTGTGCCTTACAAAGCCCTCTACCTTGATGAACAAAGCTCCTCCTCAAAGTGAAGCACTTCAGGGACTTTTCCACAGTGTCCTTCTACAAAAGTCTTTATTTTATAGCATTGGGATATTTTCTATTTAAACAAACAAACAAACCCGTGAAAATGAAAGAGTCAAAAACAAACTTTTCAAGAACCTGAAATAATTTTGCACTAGTCTGTAAAGCTTCTTCACAGCAACAATTGGGAAATTGTCTCTTCTAAATAATAGCATTATCTTAGAAATAGCCCTGCAGTAAGAAAGTGAGTCGAAGATGAAAAAAGTCTTCTTAAAAACTTCTGTTTTAATTATTATTCTACAAAGGACCTTATTCAAAGAAGCCTTTAAGCAGAAAAGATTCTTCAGGTTAAGAATAAGTTCAATCTTTGACTTGAACAGAAACTAAAGAGATTCCTAAAGTTAACTGTGATCTTAAGCGCTGCCTTAAATTAGTGGCTAACGAAGCATTGTGTCTGTTTGGAGATTTTCTTCTGGTTCTGTTCCAAATCTACCAAGATGTACACAGACACCTATGTTCCAGCACAGACATTAGACATAACAGACTTGGGACATTCTAAAAGGCTCCAAAAAACTCAGAGCAATTTGATAACACAGGTAAACCTGTAACACAGGTAACAGTGACCTGGCTTTACTAGTGTGAGGATGTTTAAGAAAGATTTACTGAAAATAGGGGCAGAACAGTGCTATTGGAAGCACAGTGAAATCCTGTGCTGCATTTTGCCAATCTCAGACAAAAGCAAAAGCCAGGTTTGAGATTGTAAGTTCAAGAAAATCAACAAGTGTTTTTATTTAAATTCTCTATCTGTGTAGTCAATTGGAACATTTTCTCTCCCCAGGGACTACACAGGCTACAGCAATATGACATTCCCTGGATTTTCCTCTTTTGCCAAGTAAGAGGAGATGAGAGAGCAAAGACTGAATGGAGCTACAGTAAAATTTAGAACAGATGACCTAGAGACCCCTCCTTGGATGGGTTCAGCACCTCAGAGTGCCAGTGCAGAGATTTTAATGATAAACTAATTTTCAACACGGGTGCAGTTTCATTTCCAGAAGGGAGATGTGTTACCCCAAACAGGAAACAAAACCCTGCAAAAATCCAGCATTCTTGTGGTGTACATCTCATGTTTTCTACTCCTTTGTGTCCAACATCAAATAACTGAATATCCAGGTCTTCGAAAAAAAAAAAATAAATTAGATCTCTGGGAACCTGTCTGGATAATACACACACTTAGAACTGAAAAAGCTGCCAGCCAGAGGGACCTCGTTGGAAGGCTGAATTTAGGACTGGATTTATAAAGGAACTCAAGTGAAGACAGCAGAGCAATTTCCAGGTTCAATGCCATATTGTATGTGGATACATCCAGAATCCTTCATTAGCTATAAAATATATGTCAGAATAATCTGTGTAAAATTACAGCCCCGGTAGAAGGGGACGAAGTGTGGGTAAGTGTTCATAAATCAGATGCAGAAATGAAAATTAAAATTGTAAATTTTGACCTGGCACATCCTGGATTTACAAAAGCTATCAAAATACAGCCAAGTCCTTTCATGGGGCTGCTTTAACTGTGTACCTTTAAGAAGAGGAAGAAATGATGCAAGTATACTTCTCTTTAGGGTTTACTTAAATTAATACAGCAACCTCTATATCTACGTACTTATATTTGTGATTTACTACAAAATTCCTTAATTTCTCATTACTACAAGCATGAATGTGAAAATAAATATTAATATCCCAAAAAGAGTTTCAGACCGGATGTAATGGTTCCTGTGGAGCCATTAAGTTTCATCATTTCCATAAATTCAGTCTCCATGCAATGAGCACTTTATGAAAGGGCATTTAATTGCCTGATAAGATAGAGTGGCTCCTCTGCATCAATAATAAAGTCAATAATCTGCATTTTTTAAACCTCCCTAAATATCCACGGATGCAATAGGTTGTTGCAGTATTAGAGTTCTCCAGGCCCACTGAATCACTAATAAAAAATGTTTGAAGCCATTAAATATACATTTAACATGATAGAATTTTATGAGTCTATTGGAGGTCAATGCTGTAAAATTATACCCCTAAAAATCCTCCTCAGAAAGTAATTTATGGCATAAAATATGTTTATTAAAAGTCCCTGACTACAGATTTATGTGATTTTATGTGAAGACTGCAATTGAATATGCTTGGGGACCAGTCCTGAGAACACTTTCCATGAAGTTCAGAGCTTATTACCCTACATAATCCCTCCTGGAGTTAATTGAAATACTCCCCAGATTAAAGTTTCTCATAGTCAAGAGTATTTGTAGCTTCATGCCCTTAAACTTGTTTCCACAGCTCTCCCTCTGATTCACTGTGTGATCTAGCAAGTCATTAGATTACAGGGTTTATCTGAGAAAGGGAACCATTTAATGGGTAAAAAGGTAAGAGAAAATATATGTTTGCAATGTACTGAGGTGCACAGCACTGCTGGTGCTAATTGTTGCCATTTCTGCAGCTCCAGTTTTATTAATCAACTATGATGGTGGTACTGACCAATTAAAAAGAAAGGAAAATGTTCTCAGATCAAACAGGATATCAAAATCTCTTTGGATCATACCTCAAAAAAATTAAAATTCTTCCCATTCTATGCCCTAAACACCTTCCTAAGCTGAAAAAAAAAAAAAAAAAAAAAAAAAAAAAAATTAGCCATGCAAAGCTATTTCTGGAATGTTTTCAGTGCAATGCAATATTTATGAAAAAGTATTGCATTTCTGCTGAAAATAGTTACAAAAATTCTCCCCACCTCTCTATATCCCTGTAAAAAATGTCCCAAAAGTCCCTTCTTCTGTGCCACTGGAGCAGTTGGTAATTAAAGCACACAAAAAAGAGCTAAAGCCATTAATGAACTGCTTAATACTGTTTTAGTTTATGTGCTTGTATAAAGGTGGGAAGGAAATGGATAATTTTTAAGTTAATTTAAGATGCAGCTTGGAGCATGCACTAAAGAACTGAGACATTCCCACCACCATGGCATGGGAGAAAGCTGACCTCCCAATAAATTAATGAAGAGTTTATCATCATCAGCTAAATTTTCCAGCTGGTTAAGGAAGTGCAGTTTGGCACCCAGGCAGGGAATGGTTCCACTTGGTCACGTGTGAACATCACTGCAAACATTTTCAGAAGGAAAACCAACACTGCCCATGGAAGACTGCTGATCCCCTAACCTTCCCTTCCACTTGTGGCTCAAGGAAACTCCTTAAAGGTGGAGTTTTGGGAAAGAAATAAATCTGGCTGGTTCTCCCCACTGTAACTACAGAGGACTTACATATCTGTGTAGGCTTTTGCTCATTCTGAACCCAAATTCTTCTGTGATACAAGAGTTTAAGCACTGAGGTCCATCTGCATGGATTGCCAGCACATTAGCAGGACGATAAAATGGATATCAGGATAATAAGGAGATTTTTGAGCTCATTTAAAGCAGGTACAAACATACACATTTTTCTTGTATTTCTCTATATCTGCCTCGAGCCCTATCCCTATGCTGCCAGTACTTAGGTGTTAACTTATTAAAGACCTGCCAAAGAAAACAAGACAAAAATGCAACAAGCTATCAATACATCATACTTTAGTAGCAAAATTTGTTCTACTGGAGAAAGGCAGCTGTGAATCTTGCTCATTCTGGACTCCTGACTAGGTACTTATTCACTACATTTTGGGGGTGTTGCCAGTCACCAGGCAACAACAAAAACATCACACCCAGCAAGGTGAAGTTGAGCCAAGTCTTGGTTAGAACATGAAGACGTGGTTTTGATAACATGGTGTTCTCACAAACATTTTGAAGTTTCCTCTCTAAATGAATATGACTTTTCCCCATGTGTAGCTTGCAAATAAGAGATTTTGGAAAAATAACGCTGCAGACTTGAAGACCAGGTTTTGTTTTAATATAGACAAAACCCTTGCAATGAGGTGCTTGGCACAGCTGTGTTGAGGTCAGCTGGTGCCCAGCAGAGTCTCTGGACTCTCCTGTCCTGGCAGTGCAGGTGGGATGGGGATTATCCCTGGAGGAAGTGCTGCCATCTCCAACCTGCACACAGTGACAGCAGCCTTGAGCCTCTTTGACACTGAACTTCATGGAAGGACCATCTCAATAATGCCCCCACAAAATCTCCAATCCTTTCTGTCTTCCTGCTTTGTCCTTCCCCTCAAAGCCATTGGCAAAGTAGATTCGTCATAAAATGTAACACATTACCACAAGCTAGAAAAGGATTTTCAAAGGATTTGTGCTGTCACCTGACAAAGGATTTGGGAGGCTGTAGATCTATCCTTATTTATGTAATATGCTGGGTTAACACACAGCTCAGCATGGGCATGTACCATAATGAAATCTTCCCCTTTAGGCAAAGACAAGAACTAAAGTGAGACATTCAGGGATTAAACTGCTCCAGTCACAAGCCAGCATCTATTAGGACTAGGAGTACAGACTTTACTACAACAACCAAAATGTTGTTTGTTTTTTTATTTAAAAAATCATATTTTACTTTTGAGTCAAATCTTAAATGAAAAATTAGTTTGTCAGCAACGTAGGAGCAACTGCTTAGATGTAGAGACACTGCTGTGGATGACAGCAGCTTCATTATCAACATTTTCTTATGGTTCTGCTTTGAGAGGTGAAACTGTGGAGGAGAGGGATTTTCAATGATTGCAGATTTATCATCTGGTTGTCCAGCACACAGGATAAACATAGATCTAACTTCTATACCATATATATATATATATATACACACTACATATAGTGACTATACCTAACCCAGCCCTGTGCCATGCCTTGGACACCTGACAGATTTCTGACTGCACACCCAGAACAGAGAATGGCACTCCAGAGCACTTGTTAAGCAGGCACTTACTTTAAAGCTGCTATAAATTTTCCCATAAACTCAGTTGTACCCTGCACATGGATCTCAGTAGATCCACGTGCAAGAGGGATTGCACTCTGCTCTTTGGCACGTGAGCCTTGGAACGTGCTCAGTGCCAGATGTGATTGAGATTTCTGGGAACTGGATTTACTGTTGGGACTAGGAGGAGAAAAACACAGTATCAGTGGCTGAAATTCCATCCTTTTTCACTCCCTCTAGTCCCTGTGTTATTTTCCAGAAGTGAGAAATCTTATAACAGGAAGGTATTAAATTTATATATTGTACTACTTATTTGGGAAAGGTATTAATTCTTACATTAAAGCCACAAAGCTACGTTTACACATAGAAATCTAAGGCACAAAGCCTGTGAAATATGGTGAGGGGTTTTTTGTTTAACTTTTCTTTTTAACTGTCCCAAATACCCTGTCTCTGGGTGCCTGAGGAACAAGTGGTCTTGCCCCCTGAAAGGGTTATACCCTTGAGAAACTGAAAATGGGAGTAGGTAGCACCTTCCTCAGTATGATCGTGTTGAAATGAAAAGAAATTCCTCTCAGAGAATGAAATCTCCCTTCAGGAAAACAAGTGATTTACGCCTGCCTCAGTTAGGAGAAACTAACAGCACCAAAAGCAACAGAAGAAGAAGAAGAAAAAACAACTCACAGCCCCACGGGGACTCTTGAAATTTCTGAACTTTCATGCATTTTTTTGGTGGCAGAAATTGTTTGTCTGTGAAAATAGGGCACAGAAAACAGCACAGTACAATACCCATTGCCTGGCACTGTGCTCTTGCTCCCTGGGTAGGGCTCTTTCATACCTTTCTGGAGCTCTGTGCTAATTTTATATACACACTGAGACACAAAGAAACTAAGAAATCTGTATTTTGCTGCTGTCTCGTATGTTGGAAATGTTGGAACATGGGTTTTTGTATTTTTCTTTTAATGGTATTTACTGCATCTAAAATTTTGCTGGAAGCAAAGCTAGGAATAAAACAAATACGGAGCTTGATCGTTTCCTTACTTGCATTGATGAAACAAAATGTTTAATTTCCTTGACTTCAGGAAAGCTGTTACTTCTTTACATTGACGTAAAAGAGAAGAGAAATACTATCACAATACTGGGCAGAATCTGTATTGACAACTAGCAAATAAAAGAACTCAGTCGAGCAGGACAATCATATCTTACAAAAATGAAGATAAGGATCAGAGTGATTGGGAATGTGTTAAGATTTTGCTTTCTTTCATACAGCCAGAATTTTGGGGCTCAGCAAAGCCACTGATCAGCAGTGTTGGCACAGCAGTGACAAAGTCAGACATTATTTGGGATCTGAGCAAACCCCTGCTCTGCCCACAACTCCTCTGTCCCCTGGGAACAAAGACATTGTTGCATCACAGCCTGCTCTGACGTAAATTACAATTTACATCCCTTTACCATGCAGCAGTTGGCTGCAAAATCAGGTTTTTTCCAAGAAGCAGAACCAGCATGGAAAACATTTTAAACACAGCAGAATTTTTTGTCAGGAAATGCCTCTCGCTAAACACAAAATGTTTTGCCCAACATTTCTGTCTCTGTCTCTGAGATTCACAGCATCAGCCGAATTCCTGACAGGCTGCTGGAGAGCCCAGTGTGCATTACACAGTGTGCAATGCCAGGGGATGAGTTAAACACACTCTCACACATTCTCTGAGATGGAGATGACAGATTGAGGTCACCCAAGCCACAGGGCCAACCTTCATGCCAGGGACACCAGGACAGACCTTTAGCCCTACAGTGGAGTAAGTTCAAAAATACAGATAGAAACACATACAGAAGTGAAGTATGAAGTATATAAATGCATACTCAAAGTATATTTTATAACTTCTAAGAGCTTATAAATAATCATGCTTCACAATGCTTGTGTTATGGTGCACATTTACTGAGTTATTTATACAGGTAAATCCTAAGCAAACCACAGCAGAGCTAATGAACAGCAAAATAATCATATGTGTAAATAATGAAGATGTAGTTTAAACTTAGTATAAAGGTGCTGAAATTTTATCTCCCTCTCCATCTCCCACAGCACTTTTAGTTTGTTTTTTAAAAAAAAAACCTAAGCAATTCTGAAAATTTTCAAATATTCCTTAAAATAATTTTTCTGATATGAAAAAATGCCTTCCTGGGACCTACAGCTGAAAAGGATGTCAGTTCTGTACAGCACCTTTTGGGATTTCTAGGATACTCAGCAGGTGTTTTTTCCAGGATCCTGAGAGAGTAAAGATGAGGTGTTAAAAACGAATGTTAACTCTGCTCCCTATTCTTGTTCTTGAAAGAATGAGCCATGAAAAAGATTTAAACATCTCTTTTTTGTACTCTAAGAGGTGGGTTAAGTGGCTCTTTTCATTCTCTTTGACCAATTACTGTAGGAATATATATCAAATAGGATATATAGGATATACATATATATATATATGTAGGAATGTATCAAATTGAGCACAGCCCTCCTCAGCAGCAGCAGCAGCAGTTTTTAGTGGTGTCACTGCTTTGGCCCTGCATTGCCAATCCTCGATTTTCCCCGTGAGCTGACACACCAGGCAGCCCCAGATCTTTAGATCTGCCCTTGCCTGAAGCCATCTCCAGTACTCACCCTTTGTGCTCATTCCCTGTCAACAAACAAGCAACCAACTCTGAAGAAAACAAGTTTTCAGCCTGATTTCTGTGAGTGCTTTCCAAGTCGTGCATCCCCAGTGCTGCTGCACCTGAACTCCATGTGTGGATATCCCTGAAGGAGCACATCCCTGTGACATGAAAACACTCAGCTGCAAGCACAGGGTGCAGGTGAAAAGGATTTTTGCAGGTTTCCTGGCCTGACTTTGAGTTCACACAGCCAGGATGGGGCACACCGTGTGGTCAGGGAGAGCTGAGCAGCATAAGCAGCCAAAATGAGAATCAGCTTCTCAGGGAAGCCAGCTGATAGAAACAGTAACAAAGATACATCTTCTGCATTTTAAAATGGGATATCTCTTCATGAGTATTCTGCAGAATAAGGGATTTGGAAGTATCTTTCTTGGGCATGCAGTGAAAGGACAAGGGGAAAATGCTTTAAACTGAAAGAAGGTAAATTTGGATTAGACATTAGGAAGAAATTTTTCTCTGTGAGGGTGGTGAGTCCTTGGCACAGGTTGCCCAGAGAAGCTGTGGCTGCCCCATCCCTGGAAGTGTCCAAGGCCAGGTTGGGCAGGGCTTGGAGCAACCTGGGATAGTGGAAGTTGTCCCTGCCTACGGCAGGGGGTGGAATAAGCTGGTCTTGATTGATCCCGTGGTTTTATGGTCAAGTTTTAATGTTTAAAGCTTAGATAGAGAGGTAAGGAACACAGAGCTGGTACCACTGTTGCATCTCGGGCTGCTGAGGACACTGTGGTGGTAAAGTACAACACAGGGCAGGTGGAACTGCCCCATTAATTAAAATCCTAGAGCAAAGCATTCCCCTTGATCTCTTTATCAATCTGTGAAAATATAATCACACTGCTATCTCTCTGTAGGTAGGAGCAATTTCAGCAGTTTGAATCTATTTTTTCCTAATAAACCTCCATGAATCATTTGAGAAACTGAGTTCTGCATCCCATAATTAATTCTGATTTATTCAAGAAATGTTCTGAAATCAACAGGAACAGTTTTTAAGTGATTAGAATGAAAATCTATTAAACCAGTGAGACACTGAATATTCAACAATGACCCAAGTTCCATTTCAGCATGGTAGGAACACTAGTAACCATAAGAAAATGAACCACAAAACTAGAATAGTAAGAAAATTTTAGGAACACTAGCACTGGAAAGTGTTAACACGTGGTAAATTCTCCCTTGTACTTCACCAGACTGCTTTGAGAAGCTCAGACTGTGAATGTATTGCTGCCTGCAATGAATGTCACGCCCAACTGAGAATATTTTTGCTTTGTGGTTGTATGAGACATTAGTGACTGTAATTGATTTGGCATTAGTCTTGCCCAGTTGACTTTGCTTAACAGATTGCACTGAGCATCATAAGCACTTGCAAGTAGACATATAGACTTCTTTAAAATGCTGACTTGAGCTGGCTCAGCATGAGATAATAGTTACATTCCTTTACTATATTTTTTTAATTGAAATAATTTTCCTGTCTATGTAATTCCCCAGTTTTCATGAAGAGGAGTTTAATATTAATTTTTCCAGTATCCTTAATTTTACTGAAATGTGTTTACATGTTCATTTATTGCTGAGAGTGACATAGCAATAAATTGTTGATAGGACCCAACAAGTCTTTCTCTAATGAAAAGAGGTTGGAAATAATGTGAAGAAGTAATGATCAGTGAGGTGTGTAAAACCAAGTGTCTTGAAACTGGTAAAAAGATGAGATTTGCCTCTGTGGACAGGTCAAGATGTGGGTAAGCCTGGATATAATAGGTAGAAATCCCTCACAGAAGCATCTTTCACCTTTCTTGCAATACAAATGTTTGCCATGAAGGTGAGAAGAGCCTGGAGAGGGAGCAAGAATTGGGGGAATTGGTACAAAGCCCTTGTGGCCAGATTCCAGAGGCACTGAATGGCCGTGGATCCAACTTTTAGGATACACCAGTGAACTGAGCTGCTTTTACAGTCACCTGCTTACTCACTAGACTAATAGCTTCCTAAAAATAAAATTTCTCCAGGTTTTGAGACTATTTTTTTTTCCATCCTATTGCAAGTTCTCCTTTTTATTTTTAGGACAAAGCAAAAGATTACAAGACCACCTACGTTTCTGCTGTACTTCTTGCCCTATTTAGATTTAAATCAGGAAATTAAAATAATGATTAAAAAATGCATGTCATGCCTAAAAAGCACAGAATATTATCAAGGGACTACAAAGGCTGATACAATGGAGGGATGAGCTAAAAAAAAATATCCTGAGAAGTCAAAACTGGCTGTGAATGAAGTTTTCAGAGCAAGGAAATAAGAACAATAAAGTCTCCTTCAGGTGTATAAAGTGGAGTGAAGCTGACAAGAGAAGACATTAGACCACGGCAGGATATTTGAAGGAAGTTAATAAAGAAGGAGGGTAATACAGCTGCAGAATTTAATGAGGTCCCTGTAGTGCTTGCAAGAGGATCTGGAGTTGGGAAGCCAGCAATAATCAGCACGCTTAAGTTTTTCAGAAAGTATTGTGCCTAAAGGCCATCAGGTTGATGTTGAGATTTAATGAAAAAAACATACATGCACACACCAGAGGGGTAAAGCACACATCAGAGCTCTTCCCACTGACTTCAGTCCCTGATGGGGGAGGAGAGGGAAACTCCCTCAAATCTAAAAACTCAATCAAACACTGCATGGGAAGATGAGATGGAAGAAAGTAAAAACTCTGTCTCCTCTTAATTGTATACTTTGATTATTATTGTTTTTTTAAACAAGATTCCTTGACAGATTTTAAAATACCCAGCTTTTTGAGGAAGTTCTAATACTTTGAAGAAAATTATTTGGATTGTAAAGAAAAATAGGTATTTATATTAATGGAGTTTTATGCTGTGTCTGGGCCTCACCTTCCAGGTTCACCCTCAGAGAAATCAGCCTCAGGAAGAGGAACCCAAGGCTGTAACACCAGAGATGGGACTGCAGCTCTCCAAAAGCCCTCAGACTTCCTCTCCAGGGATACAGGAATCCTCAGGAGCTGGGAGGAGCTGGACAGATGAGATGCAAAAAGGATTGCTCTCTCAGGCAAAGGTTAATTAAGGAGGCAGAGTGCTGAAAAATATTTATATTCACAGGAATTCCAAGGCTTTATCTGACAAAGTAAATGTCACCAGAATATTCCTGTCTAGCTTTAATAGGCAGCCCATTTCCTCATATCTTAATACTTCTAAAATTACTAAGCCAACACCACATATTATGAATAAATACCTGGATTCGGAGTCCCTGAAATCAATGAATGTTCATTGACAACTGTGGGCTTCAGATTATAAACCCTTAAGAAGACATTGCCTATTTCAAATGACCTCTTATTATGCAGTTAAAAGCAACCAGAGATAAGACATTTTTGGAGCTGATAAAAGCCCTCCAGAGCAATGGTTCTCAAAATTAGAGTTGCAGCCTCAGGTCGGGGTGTGTGAAGAGTTTTTGCTGCAGAGTCACAACACACTCTACAAACTTAAGATCTCATTGTAAAGAAAATTACTTCTAGCTCTTCTGCTAACAAAGATAACCTTCTGAATGTAAATATCTGAAGCAGTTTGGTTTACTTAATATAGAATTATAGGGAATACCCAGTTCATGATGCTTTCTACGAGGATAGGATTTTTCTTTCTATTCTGGCGATATAAATAGTCATAAAAAATTGTGAGTGTTAAATATAGGTACTAACCAAGCAATCAGGAAGTATTTCAGCTGTGTTTCTGTTGTTGACACACCCCCAAAATTTCTGACACAACTCAGAGCACAGATACACTGTGAAAGATTACACGATGGGAATGGCTGGAATTTAGGGTTGTCTAAAGACAATTGACTTTAAGTTTCAAATGCAGTGTTTGATTAAGGAAAAAAGGTTTAGGTAGGGAAGATGATATCCTTTTAGGTGACTGGTGATATACTTCAAGGACTCAACTGCATAAGCACTGATCAGTCTATATTGCTATAACCAAAGAACTAGAATTCCAACTCAAGAGCTCTGGCCTTGTACAAAAGGTAACAGATGATCCTTGTTTTCATCAAAAGGACAATCTGATGCTTAGAGAAGTTGAAACACATTTTTCATTCACTGTTTTCACATGAGAGAAAATTAAGTTTAATTTTTCCTTTTTTAAGAAAAAAAGCAAAAGACCTGAATTCTCAGTGCTGCAATGGACATTCATACACAGAACCCAATGTTCTCAGAGGTTTAGACTTTCTTCTGCTGTAGTTCAAAACACTTGTTTCTCAGAAGGTCATTGTTCCCTGGCTTGCAGGGGTCTCATTTACACAGAAATGGAACTGGCATTAAAAGGGAGAAAGAGGTGAATTTTTGAGGAAAAGCCATTCTACAGGGAGAATAAAAGAAAAATATATGAAGAAACAAGCAGACTAAATCAGTGTCCAAAGCACTGAGTAACACACTCAGATTTCAGCACTTCACATCAGTCAAGTATTTGGTCTAATATCACTGAACTAAGCTGTTGTCATAAAACATAGAAAGGAATTTAAGAGAAATTAGGGAGAACTGTAAAGAAATAAGGGGATTAAAGGGACAAACATTTCTGAAAAAAGACAATGAACCTGATAAGCAAGTGGCCTTACCCTGTTCTGTAGATTTTCCAAGACTAAACCTATTTAAGGAATAAAATTATTGCAAATCTATCCCTACAGTTACTATAGTGATAATGAAAACCATTAAAATGAATATTTGATAAATGAATAAATGAATAAAAATGTGGGGAATAAATGAATGGTAAATGAATATAAATACTAAATGGCAAAAATTAAATGAATAATTCTCTTAAATGAATAAATCCGCTGTGCTTCAGTTTGTTAGCGCTCTATACAGATTAAATTCCTCTTAAATGTCATCTTGAAAGGAGTTTACATTGCACCACAAGGATCTATATACTGGGGGTTGCCAGATAATGGAAAGTAAACATCTGGGGGTGTGACATTGCTTGGTTTCTTTAGCACACACCAAAACTGACAATTTAGTCCTTAGTTACATTTTACAGTCAGTGCAGCCAGTGGCTGTTGCAGAGGCAGCAGTATCTCGATTTTTTTCCTGAGCTATTTATTTCTCTTATAGCAACTGTGCCTTTCCCATAATGATATTTATTAAACACTGATATTCTTAGCACTGTACAAGGCCCAAATATCAGCATGTTCAGCAGCACAGTCTGGAAGTCTAAGAGGAGGATGAGAGCTGAAGACAGGGATGTAGGAACATGGTTCAACACAGCAGTAGGTCTTCAAAGAAAGAGAGAAATGGAGGAACTAACAGAGCAAATACTGCATCTACAAGGGAAGAAATATTCCAGAGCTATATGGATTGCAGACAGAAGGAAAGGAATAAATGCACAGGATTAGGGGGAAAAGTGAAAGATGGAATGACATGGTCAGAAAAAAAAAAAGAAATATTTGTCAGTTTGACCAACATAGCTAAACCAGAAAAGAATTCCCTAATTCACAGTGCTGCTACTGAGAAGTTTCCTCTCTGGAAGGGCCAACCTCATTCAGCCCAGACCCCCAGCTACTTTGGCTGGAATTAGCAACAACAAACTGATACCTGATCATTGGCATCAATATTTGTGTGCAAATGCCTCTCTCATTCTTTATTTAAACACTTCTAATGCTAAAACAGAAAGTAGAAGTTTGACTAGGGACCTTGCAGAATCTACCAAGAGCAGCTTCATTTTTTTGTTGCTCTTTAAAAGATAAATGCAGCACAACTCTACTGGGAGTTTTTTATCATTCTTAGCTGTGGAAAATTAAACTGTCCTTATGCTGTACAAGATGTTCCCCTTCTTCCACTCCCCCGCTGTTAAATTCTGAGCATTCTGCAGAAGCACAGGCCCTGAGGAACATGACAGTCAATACAAATAAAACCCCACAATAGGCACTAGTATACACCCCTGAACAGATGAAATAAAGAATTGCCTCAATCCCTTAGCTTTGAGCTCCAGGTTTAGTCTATTTTCAGACCAAAATTCCACCTCTCTGTAAACTAAGCAACGTAAATTCTGCTCCAGAGTCACATAAATCTGAAAATAAAACTGCATACCTGGAACCCCACAAAAAGGGGTGAAACATCAGTCCCATTTTGAACTGTTGCTGGAAGTTTTAGTTCAATTCTCCTCTCATCCACTGGAGGAAATGGAGTAAGGAAAGATACTCAGAAAAAGTCAAAATCATCATGTGTTTCTGATTTAAGAACACCCTGCTTTGGGATTAGCTCTGCACAGCTGCTGTCAGTTGGCCAGTAAAGTAATTTTTTTGAATTAGGTCTCACTGGAGAGTTAAGCTTGTCTTTTAGGTAGCTAAAACCTGTAAACTTAAGTCAGTAACTTGTCTCATGAGGAGATCCTTGTATTTTGGACTTGTGTTTCTCATTCCAGAACATGTTTCTTTGCCTTGGTGCTTCTTTTACAGAATTTTATAACCCAACAAAAGTCATTTGTCATTTGACAATTCTTTCCTATTGATATCTTGTGCAGTTTCTGTTCCTCAGTTCTGAAATCAATACATATTCTCTACATTACAACACACAATTCCAAATACAGAACTCAGCATAAAGGCAAGAGAGCAGTCTTGTGATGGGTTCACATCTCCTTTTTATGTTGTGGAAGAGTCAAGGCGTGCACCTCTGCATTTCTTAGACTTGAAAATAAAATAAATATTTTTTAATAAGTTTAAAACAAAATTACCAGTTAAAAACCAAGAAGAGCAACTAATGGGATGCTCAAAATCCATGGAACATAAAACATGCTTTTCCCTGTCACCCTTGTTTCCTTCTTCTTCCTCCTAAAGTAGGATATAGACAGTAAAAACTTGGTATCTGTTTCTCCCTCTCGCAATTTATCTACATCTCTCTTGTCTTGGTAAATTCACAGAACTAAACTTACACTGCATTTCACACCTTTCAGAATGTCTATTAATCTTACAGCAGCAGTTTTATTTAATTGGTTACCTTGGCATTGAAGCAATAGGTGGGAAAGGCATTTTAATAGTTTTAATTCTCTGCACCGCATTAGAACACATTTTTTCCCATTATCTTTGCTATCATTCTATTGTTTGCCAATCCCCAAACCTGTTGATATGCCTCAAACAGCTCAACTCCTTCAGTTAAAAAAGACTGATTAGCAAAAAATTCTGAAATACGAAGCTCAGTGGGATTGTATTTACTCATTAAATGCCAAAGAGCCATTTCGTGCTCCTCACTCCCTTTTATAGCTATTGACTGAAATGTTGCATCAGTATCAATTATAGGGATTTGAAATGGTGAGAATGGTGGAGAAGGAAAGAATGAGATTTCATGATCACATCAAAGCCATAAATACTGTCACTCTTAATGTCTAATGTCCCTTAAGCTTCATTTAATGGTTAATTGATTGCTAAAAAATCTTTCAGGTTCATTTAATTTTCAAGAATGCGGCCTGGTTAGCATGTTGGCAGAGCCTTTTTTTTTTTTTTTTTTTTAACAGCAAAGTTATATGTTATGTGGCATGAATTATAAAGCAGTTGTCATGGAGATGTTGCTAAAGCAGGAGCCTATATGCTGTGTGCTTTGAAAACTGCCAAGCCTGTGTGTGTACAAGCACCTTTCCTGAATGCCTTGGGAATATCCCAACTGGAGCTTGGGGTGGCCCCTGGATGGTTCCTTGCACCATTCCTGGGTCTGATGCTCTCACAGTGCTACAGGCAGGTACCTCCTGCTTCACAACCTCACCACTAAAATGGAAATTTCAGTGGTATTCAAAGCCTGCGACGAGGCACAGAACTGAAATATATTGAATTGTTCTGAAGCTGATGTCTTATCAAAGAAATGTAACTTGACACAGAAATGAAACAGGTCGTCCTACAAGCTTGGGATCTAGGTTTACTTTTGCTGCTTTGATATATCAATATTAATTAATTTAGCTACAAAGAAGCAGGCACAAAAAAAGCAATGTTAACGAACCAGTGCTTGCAATCTGGTGGCTCAAGATTTGCTTACCTCTGTAAGATTTTGGTAAGTAGGTTACAGAACTGTTTCCCTCTGTTTGCACAGCTGTGAAATGGGGACATTTATGCCTAATTATCTTTATAAACTGCTTTAGAGCTTTCAAGATTGAAAACACCATTTGGGTGTTAGAAAAAAAACCAAACCAAACAACTTCTATCTCATGAGTTTTTCCAAAGTTTGTATTCACACGTCTCTCTTAAGAGTTGTACTTGTGTACGTATGTGTACACTGATATCAATCTTAAGCAACTTTTACTCTTGAAGGATCACATTCCATCCTTGAGAATCAGTTTGACAATGTTTTTGCTTGCATGTTAGCAAACAGCACAAACTGGCACGTAGACTTGTTCTGTGAGCAGCTCTGGAGGAAGGTTTGCAGTGCTGCAGGAACTCGTAACAGATCTTGCTATCGTTTCTGGTAGTGCCTGCAGAAGATTCTGGGTTTCCTGACAGGGAAAGCAAGACACAGCCTTACTTAAAACTGCTAAGTAGATTGCACATTAAGCATCGAGCTCACTCTTTCATATTTTCATAAATATGTAGAAAATCACGACGCCTTGCAAAATGAAACTTAAGAGACCAGTTCATGAAAAAATTATATGCTCCATTTACTCTGGCCTCCTACGTACTTTATTTTTTATTAACTCACTTATCCTTTTTTATGCAGGAGACCATGTCTCTAATCTGCACCCCAGAGGGGTGGGCAGCAGGATGGGGGAGAGTCAGCCAAAACAGGTATTCGCATTTCCAGCACAGAAAGCACATTCAGAAATTCACCCCACATCAGAAAAGAAATGAGCCACACAGAATTCTGTTGTTTTTTTTGTTCTGAATATTTTTTAGTCAACGTAATTGAAGAGAACCACCACCTCACCTTTCCCCCCATCCCCTCAAAAAAAAAAAAAAAAGGAAAAAAGGGAAAATCCTTCTAAATGTCTTTTGTGGACAACAACAGGGAATTTACCCACCCCAACACATTTTACTGATGGGTTTGCTACTTTCAGAGAGAAGACAAAAATACAATTAAACATTAAACAAGCTGAGGTTAATCAAATTTTTTTTTTTTTCTGGCAAAAAGCAGATTAAGTTAGAAATGGAGCTGCCAATGAAGGAAACACAATATAAACTAATGAAATGCTGTCAATTCGCCACTAAAGATGAGGAAGGAAAAGTCAACAAACACTGTTGGAATACAGTTTATTTTTTTTTAGTCTAATTTCTCATACTATAAAATGATACTTGGAAATAATTGGTGATCTTTCTGCATTTTATCATTCACAATACCCAAAAATAATCCTCATGGCAAGCTATGATGTCATGTTATCCACATTTAGTTGCAATTTGGAGGGCACAGTTTCATTTCTATATTGAATTCACCTGGAGTTTAAGATTAGAGAGGAGCATTGCCTGTTAAAATACCTGAGCTTTAATCCTAATCATGGGACAAAGGTTATTTCAATGATCTTAAATGAAGTTTAGTGTCCCCAGTTTGGGCTTCCTGTTTGCTGATTTCAGAAGATGTTGACAACTCCATTTGCCAAAATAAATAAGAACAGTTCCTCTCCCTTCTCTCCCCTGCTCCTAATGAAAACCAGCAGAGTGGCTCAGAACTGTCAGGAAGCTCAGCAGCAACTTCATGTGCTCTGCAATACTTAGGCTCAAACTGAAAGGTAGTCACAGAATACCAAAGTATATCTTTATTAGAAGATATCAAACTTTAGTTTAATGCCCCAGTGCAATTTTTGTGTTCATCCTGTTAAAACATCGGTTACAATTTCATTGCAGATCTATAATGGAAATTTTGTTCTCTAGGTGTGAGAGCACGAGGTGAATGAAATCAGAGAGACAGGAAACTGTGCTGCCTGATGAGCCCTGATAATTAGCACAGTTTTAACTGTTGGACTGCCATAGACCCTCTTAATAGCAGAGCAAGAGTGACACCAACTTCCATAAATTTCATTTCATTAGAAGTGCCTCATGCAGATTAGAATGCAATGCTCTGGAATTACTGTTAGGAACTAACTAAATTTTTCAGCAGAGCTAGCCACTGACGGTGGGCCCTAATCCTCATCCTGCAAGGCTTTTTTTGTTCCCCCTGTGTCACTTCAAAAGGATGTGTACAGAACTGGAAAAACAATAAAGTTATTCCCACCATGTGACTGTGATAGTGAATCATGGTCCTTGTTCCTATTGTGCAGCAGAAAATGGGAGTGTGGGAGTGTGTAGAGACATTCAAATAACCATTAATCCTTTTCTACTTGTCAATCAAAGATGTTGTACTCTTGGGGTGAGAATATGTTTGGCTGAGAACAAGCTTTTAGTAAAATAGATTTGGCAGATGCATATTTGCAGATGCTCATGAAAGATGAATCATGACATTTCCTGACAACAAACAAACCAAAATGTCTGTTTTGCTACTTTCTTTCCCTTTGGGTATTGCATCAGCAATATACACTGTATATGTATGTGTTTGTATATAAATCAATTATGCACTAACAAAGAAAATTCTTTGCTTTCTACATCACAGCAGTATCATAACAATATCCTGGTCACAAGAAAAATGGTGAAGACATCTGAAATAACTGAATAGGTTCTTTGGTTTGATTTGGGTTAGATTTTTTTGGTTTTGGTTTGGTTTGAGTTAGGTTTTTTTTGTTTTGGTTTGGTTCTTTCTTACTATTTTCCTTTAAATTAATCGGCCTTGTAAGGAGGAAGACTCTGGCTATCCCACAAAAACCTGTTATTGTAATATCTACCCATTAAAAATCTAGTAAGCCTTTGAAGCTGAAAGCTGCTACCTGCATTCTGCAATCTGTGGCCTCCCAGGTGATATCTACAAGAGATCCATCTAGTCTGACCTGCTGCAGACCCAGAGCATCAAATCAATATCACTGAGACTCACAGAGGCCCTCAAAACATAGATGTTACTAATGGAACAAAGGTAGAAATTAATTTGTCATCAAAGGCTTCAGTCTTTTACTAAATTTTATACTACCTTTATTCATGATTAAGGATTTTTCCCTAAAAATGAATTTAATGGTAAGAATTAGTTCTTTAAAATGGGTTTAAAAGCAAATAACAGCAATGCATCAGGGTAGTTTTTTACTCACAACCATTCTGCTTGAGCACAATAGCTACACTTGTCCAAACATTATCTTCCAGGCAGCATCCAGCCTTGGCATGAAGAAATCCACAGCGGCTGTTCCTCTTGACTGCATTGTTCCAATAATCTTTTATTGAGGCCATTTTTGCCCCACTCTTTGAAAAGTTCGGCTGCATGTTCCAGAGGAAACTGCCCCTGTACTCACCATCTCTCCACCCAGATTAGGGACAACTGCTCCATTCCCTGGGGGGAGCACACACCACCTTGGAAAAATGACAAACCCTTGGTCTGAGCACTGAAAGTATTTCACCAGCAGGGCTTTAAACAGACTGGGTTTGCTTGCCATCACTCACTGTTTTTGTATTCAAATAGTCAGGGCAATCACTGCTCTTTGCAGATGTAATCAAGCTGCAGTGCAGGATTCTGTTTCTGGCTAAGGATGTTTATCTGTTATTAAGTGTAATATATTGAAAGTCACAGCAGCGCTGATGGGTCAGCGCAGATGCCTTCCATCATGAGCTACCGAGATGCATTTCTTCGGAAAAAAAACTCATGGATGAAATGTTTTCAGCTAGCTGAGGTTAATAAAGATAGGTCCTTCATCATCCCAAGGAATGGAGCCAATAACCAGTAACAGAAATAATACCATAAATCATTCTTTATAAAGTAGGATTGACTATTATTTGCTAAAACGCCTTTCATGGTGGATTTGCATGCTCTTACTCGTGGAATGACAATAAGAAAGGAAGGAAGGAAGGTCACAGGGGATGCAAGGAGGCAAGATTCTGCTGTGCATTACTGTATTTGATAGCAGGCATTGATTTACAGGATAAACTACCAGATGGCCCTGCCTACAAGACCGGGGGATTGGGCCAGCACGGGAGTCTGTTCGTGCAAGGAGACAATCCCCGACCCTGGAGTTTTGACCAGGCAGCTGCTCAGAGAGACCTGGACACTCCTGAAAGGCACCAGCACACAAACGCGTGTTTTATTGCTGCCGAATTCCCTTCTGGACGTGCAGGGGTGGGCTTTGCTCACAAGATGGCACTGTTGATTATTGCACACTCCTCGGGAGCCTTCCCCAGCCCGAGGGCTCTGCAGCCTCCCAGGAGAAACCACCCAGGCTGGACCTCCCTCGGGAGCTGCATCCCCACCCCTGCGCATCCCCCGCTGCATCACAGGGCTCGTTCAGTACCAGAACCCCTCAAGGTGAAATACACAGCTCTCCTCTAAATCTACAAACATCCAAAAACGTCAGTCTTTATATTCCTGTTCTTATTAATCTAATGTCAATAGAAAGTATTTTTTTCTTCCATTTTACAGTGGCTTTTCCCCCGTAGAAAGCAGGGATAGTCTCTAAA
Source organism: Pycnonotus jocosus (assembly GCA_013400435.1). NCBI lineage: Eukaryota > Metazoa > Chordata > Aves > Passeriformes > Pycnonotidae > Pycnonotus > Pycnonotus jocosus. The sequence goes on along the minus strand of VWYP01029196.1, from coordinate 241,022 downwards.
CTGGCAGGATTCTAAGTTTCCAGCCTCTGCTGTATTTTCTGTAGAAGCCAAATATTGCACACTATTAACAGGAATGGTTATCAATGGCTGTTTGCAATGCAGATGTGCTCAGGTAGTTTTGAAGACTGTATTGAATAATATTCAAACATTACAGGACTTTTCTTTCTGGGTCCCAGTGATTGCATCCTACCAGACACGCTCACAACACATAAGAGCTGAGCCATTTTCTGTTCAAATTCAGCAGTGATTCCTTAATTGCCAGCAGCACCCATAAAAATCAGACAAGTTCACAGGACTTCCACCCAGCTCTTCCTCAGGGAGTGAGAAGCAAAAGGTTTATCATTGCCACTGAACATTATGGCATGTTTTGAGAATTGCTTAAACTGCAGGAAAGCCGAACCTGGAACTCGCTAATGTTTATCCAAGTCCAGAATAAGAGAAAAGGATTCTTAATGAACATTGACAACTGAGGGAGATTTGTGTCAATCAATGAGAAAACACAGCATTCCAGAAAGGGAAAATCACACATTTTTTTAACAGCAAGCCTAAGTTAACTTCAAAGACAAAGCAAAATGAGCAACCATGCCAGAAACAGGGATACAAACCACAGCTGCCAAGACAAGTTAAGAGAGCTTTTGGCTGCAGGTGTTCTAACCAACTAGAGATCAGGGCACGGAGAAACACCCAGTATGAACTGAGGCTAAACTGGCAGATTCCCATTAGCTAAACAATGAAGAACGGGAGTGCTTCTTTCAAAACAAGAGAATTAAAAACTCTTATTTACCTGCTGTGAAACTGAAAAATGCTTATCAATGCATTGCCACTGATCTGTCTCCAACAACAAAACCAATTTTTAGGTAAATACAATTTGCAGTGCTCACTCTTGAGCATCACATGCAGGATGAAGCTTTTCTTAAAGATTTGTTGAACACCCAAGGAGAAAATATTTCCTTTGGACATTTAGCAAAAACATTTAACATTATTATAACAGTAAGGATCCAGTTCAGTTCCAACAGTCCTCAATATCCCAACAGTCCTTCAATCCCAAGAGTCCCAAAAATCTTCAATAGTCCCCTTCTAGTCCAAGTCCTGGCTGAGACTGTGAGCTGTGCTTACACATGGCAGCTCTGACTGCACCCACAGCTGCAGATCACTCAGCTTTGGTATCATACACAACATAAAGAGTCCTAAGATATAATCTAGAGGTGCAGTCTGAAACTTGCAATTTCCTGCCTTGCATGGGTAGTTAAATATTTGCTGCTAACTTTAGTAAAGCGTTTGTATTAAGTTAATTTTTTCCCCTATGCAATACATATTTTGGAGATATGGAAGATTTTTGAAGGACAGGGGAGTTATTTGCATGTTAAATCTTTTCAGCTTGGTGGTGAAGCTATCACAGAACTCTTGTGGCTGATCAAGTGCAAGGGCACTTTTTCTCCCCTCCATTCTCCACCATGTAGCTCTTTCTCCAACACTTTTTCTCATTAAATTATTTTTAACAAAGCAGAGTGCTCTGAATCCATCTGAGCCAGTGGTCCTAGCTTGATTTTCATTATTCTCTCTTTTCTTCCCCCTGTTCAGTCACCAAGGCTGCCAAAACATCATCTATGCCCTTGCCCTTTGAGGATGACAAGGCATTTTGACCTTGATTTCCTTTTCCTTCTCATTCCTAGAGGTATCTCTAGCCAAAATTGGACTGGTGCCTTGGAAACACACTTTTCTACTCCAGACCATTCTCATCTGGCCAAATGAAAATACGAGGTGATAAACATTCTGGGACAAGGAGGATGTTTTGTGTCTGTGGTTAGGCGTGAGCTCTGTCTCCTTGCATAATTAATAATGTTCAGTGATGCTAATAAATCCCACCATAACAGAACACGAGTTTGATGTTCTAGTGTGCAGGAACAGGCTGGCCTCTCTTTAATGGCTTGCTACCACCTCAGTTTTATTGGTGTTTCTTTCCCACTCCCCAGATGATTTTCCATTTCCCTCCTTGCACAGTCTGTACCCCAGCACAGGCTGAGTTCCCACTGCCATCCATGAGGAGCCTGAACACAGACCCTGCAAGGGAGATCTGAAGTACACTGTGGGGAGAAACTTGCCCTTGGCTGCTGCATGCAAGAATCACTTCCACTGATATTTCAGATGCCCCAGATTATGACCTACTTTACTGTGTATTAGTCAGAGAGAATGAGTAAGACATTTCTGAGGATGATAGAAACCCAGCATTTTCTGTGGTAGCAGGGAAGAAATTATTTCTTAACCATTAGATCAATTTTGGAATTCTTGTATCAATGATTAAAATCCCCTGGGGTCACCAGGCAAAGTCTGCTGAAGTACTGAATTGATTTTCATAGGCTACAAATCAGATCTGGGGGCTTTAGCTGAAATGCAAGGTGCGTGTTCCCATACATATGGGATTGTCTAACTGCTGAAAGACTGAATAGCCTCCATAAATAGATTTACTGTTTGGCAAAATTACAGCATTTGTGGGTAATTCATCCAGCACTGGCACCAGAAATCCAGTTTCCAGCCTGTTCTGCAAACCTTGTGTGGAACAGGCCTCGGAGTGAGACAATCATTGAAGCGTGTCCCTAAGTGCTTGGCTGGTACAACACCATAGATCCACTGAAGTCACTGGGAGCCTTCTCCTGACTTTTATGGGCTTTTCATAACATCCTCTGTGAATCAGTTTTCCAGGTGTAAGAAGAGGATATGAATAACAGCTCTTTGCTCCTGTTATTTGTCAGGTCTGTTCAGACTGGAAACTCTTCAGGGCAGATCTGTCTTTCACCTGCAGGTCCTGTGCACAGAGCAAAGGTTCCCTGAGCCACCACCATAGTGCTGTGCTCCAGGTCAAACCAGTCTTAATTTATGGAAGCTCAAATGTGAGGATTTGTACACCCATGTAGATTAAACTTGCCACTTGATAAGCAAGTCCTGAAAGAGCTGTGGCTCAGGTTTAGAAAAAAAGTTTTGAAAAATGAAATAAATACTTCAGTGTGTGGAATCAGCTCTTTCAGTAACTCCACGGCGACTTTCTGGACTCAACACTCTTCCTTTAGACTTGCATTAATCCATTATTATTTTTTAGTTAATTATTCTGCTGCATTAATCTCAAAAGATATCTGAACCCAAAGAAATTTCTTATTGTTCCCTTCAACGCTGGCCTCTTTTTTTTAATATAATACCAACATCAGAATGGAAAATTTATAAAAGATCAGCATCTTGATCTGTAATACGCCTGGATCAAAAAAATACCATAACCAAAAAAAAAAAAAAAAA